>SCLD01122665.1:0-26135 GCA_004367895.1 Oikopleura longicauda
TTCCGATGACGTCATAGCGACCGGAAATGGCCATAATCGTGATCAGTGACAATCAGTGACGATTTAGTCAAATAGGCTGCATGTATTTGAAATAGCCAACTTTGATAAAAAATACGAACATTTCATTGATGAGATTGTAAAACCCGGATGGAAATCTTTTTTTGGTTGAAAGTTACTATTTTTTTATAAAATTGCCTTTTTTATATTAATAATAAGCCACCGTGAGCAAATAGAGTGTCTATATATGAGATAGAATGAGGTGTTTTGATTATTGACCCTATCAAAAGACAGTTTAAATCCTATTCAGGCTACGACGAAAATTAGATATGCTGAACCCACGGCGATTCCTTACATCAGAAGAATTAGCTGACGATCAGAATATCTTTCATTAAATTGTTAATCTTTCGTTCTGCTGAATAAAGGTTAATCCACATTAAAAAAATTGTCAAAGTTAGTCAATATTCAAGTCTGACTTGTACCATAATTTGACTGCAACATTCAGCTTCAAGATACTCATGATTTTCGCCCGTATGTGGCTTTTCGAGTCAAAGTAATGGATTTCCACCGAAGAGGACTTATTTTATTGAGAACAAACAATTTATTTCCATGGGTCAAAATTTATTAAATAGTAATAAGTGTACAAGTACTGCTTGGTAATGAAGCATGGCAGTGGAATTAAAATGCGTATAAATGAGGTATATGATATACCGTATATTATCATAATATATAATATTATTAAGTCAAGGACGACTGTTTCTAGCCGTGTAAATATTTGTCCAATTTTCGAACTTTGAAGCAACACAACGAGTCTATGAGCCAGTCCCTTTCAACACAGACATGTCCATCGAATCGTTTTGAAGTCGGCTGAGTCTGTTCATCTTTTTCGTGGAGCAATATCATTGGCGATAAACCATATCTTTTGCTGCTATTCAAGTGATCATAATCATTGAAAACTAAAACAAAACATATTCAACTTTATTCGTTGAACAACAACTCACCTTTACCGCCAGCTTTTGTTATAAGACTGTATATTGTCGGTTTTGGCATGACTGGAGAAAATGGAGGTTGACAATAGAATGCATATTTTGCCAAAATACCGAATTGACCTTCACGTTTGTGTTTTCTGGCTTTTGCCGGGGCATCAGTTCGTTTTGAATCAACATCACCATTGACTTCATAATACTCTTCATTAGCACAACCTTCGGTCATTTGCATTGACATTTCAACCCAATCATATGAAACAATCCAAATTCCCTGGATCAAAGCTTGGAAGTATTTCAATGTTCTTTGCGCAAATACATCATCCGATTTGTAGCAGTAATCATCGGTACGCGATGAATTTATTGAGGTTACTTTAATATTTTCAAAAAAGTATTCCAGTTTTATGCTGACACGAAGTTCTCGAAGCTGACAATAACTCTCGTTGAGAATGATTCACCTAAAAGTTTTGAAAACAATCCTAAATGAGTTGTATGTTCATTAATGGAACTAGTATGAATTCCGTCAATTCGCTCGCAAAATCGCTTTGTTGATTTTTTCTGATTTGCACTCACTTAAAATAAGGCAATAGGAATAAAATTCCATGAAAAGTTGCATTATGTCTACACTATGAGTTAGGTTTAAAACTTACACTGTGAAAAAGCAATAACATATTTCTTCCCGGCATATTGAGTCCTATTACCGCTGGTTTTCGGGAGCTTCCAAGCATGTTCGATTGTTGGCACATCAAGTGTAGTAGTAAAATCCGCACTTTTAGTCGGATTTATTTCATTCTTCGTATGGTTACAGAGATTATTTATTATACTAGTAAAATTTCATATACCTTATGCTCTAGAAACCTTCCTGCGGAGTGCCATTTGGAATTTCTTCAACCGATTCTGGCTCTTCAGGAATTGCGTCGACCTTTTCGGGTTTTATTTTCTTTCTTGGTGAACCCCTTGGGCGTGCAGGAGTTGATTGTGCGACTTTTTTCATTGCATTTTCAACCAACTTCGAATCACTAAATAAACAAATATTATACCTGTCACTGACCAGGAGTCGAAATTTCGATCCAAATTAATTTTAGATTCTCAACTTACTTCAACATAGTTTCAAGATCATTTTCTATATCAAAATCACTAACGTCTTCTGTTATATCAATTTCACTTTTTGGCTTATCGCTAGCTGATTTTGTCGATGACATCACATTTTTGATTTCGTTCCGCTCTTTTTCGGACAATTCTTTTTGACTGTCACCAGGATTTCCCATTGATACAGGTAATTGCAGATTTTCTGGAGCTGTATCAAAGTGAGATTCGGTTTCAGATTGGTCAAATAAGCCAACCGACGTTTGACTTTCGTTCATGTCCTGATTCGAGGAATTCAAGTCAGCAGCTTGGGTCTTGGTTTTTTGTTTCACAGAACCGAGGGTGCCAATCAGGTCGAGTGTTTTTGGAATACCGGTGTTTTTTCCAGTTTGATGTAATCCAGGATTCGCTTGTGTTTCTTCATTGAGAAAGGCTTCAAGTTCATCTTCCTCTTCCGAGCACTTGCCGTCATTTTTTGCCACTTTTGATTGGACTTCGCTCATATTTGCCGACTTCTAGATAGATATTTATATTACAAGAACTAATCAACTTCGCCAAAAAAAATGACTAATATATATGAGAAAACGCACCTTTGGAGTGATTGTAGCCTGAAAATCATCACCAATGAGTGTTGTATCGTCATCATCAAAGTCTCCGTCCGACGATTGCTTCTCTTCACGCAGGCCCGGAGGCACTCTTTGCTTCCTCTTTATTCTTAGTTTAGGTTTATCTTCGTCTGAATCAGATTCTAGATTCAATTGCCTACTACAGTTGGCACCTTTTTCCAATTTCTTTGGAGATGATTTTGGCGTTTCGAAATCCTCATCTCCTGAAGACAAAACAATATCGTCTTCATCCATGTCTCGTGGGACATCATTGGTTTCCGGACAAATCAAATCACGGTCATCTGGCATCTTGTCGAGTTCGGAAGAATGGACATCTTCAATCAAGTCTTCATCTTCAGTGAACTTATCGTCATTCAATGCCACTTTTGGCATGAAGTCTGTTTGCGTTTTAGATGTCTGCGGGGATAAAATTTTCTTTTCCTCAGTTTGTCGAGTACTTTCAAACTGTGGAGCGTTTTCAGTCATCTTGTCAGGTATTTCCATTGGTTGCGGTTCTCCTTCTCGACTTCTTTTTAAAATTGAATTTGTATGTTCCAGTAATCCTTTTTGGGATAACAAATCGTTCGTTCTTGCTATATCAAAATAGTAATCAGAACGATTCGTATCCGGTTCCTTTTGTCGTTTCTTCCATAGCACGTCTATTCGATTCCAATTCTGATCGGAAACTATTTAATTCCAATTTTGATATTGTTGAAATGGATTCAATTTTTGATTCTAGCTTTGAATGCATCTTATTAACCTCGGCTTTATTAGGTTCAAAACAAAGCAGAATCACAATTTCGTATTTTATCATGCATTCTAATCTGCTGTTCACTTATTTTTGAACTTTTACTTGAATAGTAGAAATAACCATGGTCTGCATAGTTTCAATAATAGATTTTTGCATTGTTTCCATTGATGCGAGAAAGGCTTTCTTAGAAACTGGAAATTCGACATCGTCATCACCTTCTTCACTCCGCTTTCTTTTTCTTGATTCGCTTTGTGTCGCACCAAGTGGCTGGCCAACGGCAGTACCAGTAGAACAAGATATTCCAGATGATAGGCCACTGGTGGATTGACCATTTGATGCCTGACTGGGATCTGAATTGACAACCGATTTGTAAATCTTTTGAGGTGCTTTCTTCTCTGCTGAAAATATGTCACCATCGAGGGCATTCAAAAACTTGTCCGCATTTTGAGTAGCGGTTGATGGTTCTCTTGTTGGTGGTTCAGAAATCAGAACGTTTCGGGGACCACTTATCAATGGACTATTTTCAGATTCAATTGTCGTCTGTGTAGATGGAATACTTGGTATTTGTGTGTTAAAGTTCACGCGTATGCTAGACTGAGTTTTATCTATAAATTCAGTGTCTTTTGATTCGATACGTTTTTCAGGTACGCCATTTGATGGCTCATCATTCGGAGGCTGTGGCAGGACATTTTGTGTGGGCGTGGTAGGTCTGAAAACTTGACTTTGAGATGGTGATGTATCGGTACTCGAACCCGTGCTTGGAATTTTTATTTCTTTTACTTGATTTGCACCAAATGAAATTCTAGATGGAGTTTTTTCAGTCGGTAGATTCACGGTATAATCTTTTGGAATTTTGAGAATGGACTTAGAGGGTGTCACAGTAGTTGCCAATCCTTCAATATTTTTTGGTGTAACGGCATTTGCAAGACTTGTTTTCTGACCAGGTGTCTTTTGATTAGGCATTTCGGATCTAGCGTCCAACTGAGTCAACTGGGTCGTTGATGCTAACGTGGATCCAATACTTGATTGTGTCGTAGGGGATTTCGGCTTCAAAATACGTTTCGACCGAGGAAGAGCGATATCATCACCTTCATCGCTCGACAAATCCTTTTCTTTTCTTCTATTTCGACGTTTTTCTTTTCGGTTTCTGATACTTTGTCGGACCTGCTGGCTACTTATATCATCTATGTCCTGATTATTTTTATTCTCTTTTTCATTTTCGCTCGTTGTTAGGACTAAAGGTTTTCCTAAATTCGGGTCTTTCAATTTCGAATTTTCATTGGTGACAGGAATCGTATCTTTCGATCGTTTTTCCTTTTCAACTGATTTTCTAAATTGTCGTAGCCGTTTAGCCTTTGCTCTTTCTTTAGGGGGTGTATCCAATTGTGATTTAACTAAAGAAGTGTTTTGACTCAGCATATCTTGACTTTGGGGTACCAACTTTCTAGAAGACAAGTGGCTTCGTGCAGAACTATCGCAAGAACTCACTGATGATTCTCTCAAATCCCGTGTATATCTTTCCCTTCTGATATCAGATGCATTTCGTTTTGACAACCGCGACTCAGGATCCACACGAAGAGGTTTTATAGAACCAACAGATTTTTTCTTTGAAAGTGGCTTCAAAGAAAAAACTTTTTCGGGTTTCTTTTCCGACTTTTTTAGATCAATTTTGTTAGATTTGAGTTGATCTTGGGTTTGACTTTCGTAAGTGAAAGGATCTTCTACTGCATCTTCTACATTGAAGATTGCGTCTTCTTTGCTTCTAGTCACTGAATTTGAACTTTTTGTTGCTGTAAGAATTCGTTTCTGAGGATTCTGTTTTGGTCTTATCGTATCTTTCACGTAGGGATTGTTGAGAATTTCATTCATAATTTTCTTGAATTTTCCTGTCTTATAAGCAGGTACCACTGTTTGCATTTGTTCACGAAAATCACAAATAATGTGGCTGAGCTCAGGGTCGATATCATTTTTATTATCGAGTATCTTTTTGGAACTAGAATTAATACTGCTAGCACGTGATCTTCCTCTCATTTTTTCTAATTTTCGTGATCTCTATGGAAAAGTTATTCTGACAATCAGTACATTCGAATTTCTTCTATTTGAAAAACGGGCGAAAAACCTCCATGGATCACCATCCAATAAGATACCGTAAAATGTGGGTGTGACTCATACCGTGACTCATTCAGAATTCATTCATCGACAATTAACCGAAAACTATTTCTTATATTTATTTATCGAAATTTATTTGCCTCGAATATCAGGTCGAAAGTTCAAACTTCGGGCCATTTTACTAATATTTTTTTTCGCGGCAAGTTCATTTGAGAGAAAAAATTCAAAATGTGGAAAATATCGAATATAAGAAATCTTTCACTCAAAAAACTCGATAAAGGAACCGGTTAGACGATAGAAATAAAATTAATTACATTTTAAGGGTTATATCGGAAGAAATAGTAGAAATTTTGAACTAAACGATAAACAAATGTTACGTAACGATATATTTATCAATTAAATATTATTACGGGTCGCATTTCTTTGGAATTCGTCCCAAAAAACGCGGGCCCAAAAAACTTATCACCTGATTCGTACACGCCCATTTCATCCCATTTCGAACTTAAACAAAACAGAAATAATAACAATGATCAACCGTATTCAAATATGTTTAACCGTTTACAGTGTTGATCGCCAATCGAGGGGAGATTGCAGTCCGTGTTATGAAATCCGCAAATAAACTAGGAATCAGAACCGTCGCCGTTTATTCTGATGTTGACAGAGATTCAATGCATGTTCAAATGGCAGATGAAGCATATCATATTGGTGGTGCAACTAGTAATGAATCATACTTACGCGGTGATCGGATTCTTGAAGTGTGTAAAGCAACTGGTGCACAAGCAGTCCATCCTGGATATGGATTTCTTTCTGAAAATGCAGAATTTGCAGAGTTGTGTGCTCAGCAAGGTGTCACTTTTGTTGGTCCATCTACTGAGGAAGGTTTTACGAAACAATTAAATCGACGCTATTTCATATATTATGACTCATAATTTATGAGTAATTTAACGACAAATTTGTATATTTCGTCAACCATTGTCAAGGCTATCTTGGATATGGGTATCAAATCAAGGTCAAAATTTATTATGGAAGAAGCAAACGTTCCTGTTATCAAGGGTTATCATGGTGACGTTCAAGATGATGCAACTTTATTAGCTGAATCAAAGAAAATTGGATTTCCGGTTATGCTCAAAGCCATCATGGGTGGTGGCGGAAAAGGTATGCGTATTTGTAAGGATGAAGCCGAATTTCAAACACAGGATTGTTTCGACGTTTTTTTATTATTTGTTTTTGTTTTCGAAGTATATAAATTAGAAAAACAATATTAGTAGTCATGTCAAAATCTGAGTAAAGCTTGATGCCGCTCGTCGTGAAGCATTGAATTCATGTGGGGACGAAAGAATGTTGGTTGAAAAATATGTCGAAAATCCACGACACGTTGAAGTTCAAGTATTTGGTGATAATTATGGTGAGGCCGTATATCTTTTTGAAAGAGATTGTTCTGTTCAAAGACGTCATCAAAAGGTTTTGGAAGAAGCTCCCGCACCAGGTCTGACTGAAGAAACTAGAAGAAAAATTGGTGAAGCCGCCGTTCGAGCCGCAAAAGCAGTAAACTATTCTGGAGCTGGTACTGTTGAATTTATTATGGATGTGAATCAAGATTTTTATTTCATGGAAATGAATACCCGTTTACAGGTTAGTTTTTATCATTTGTTTGTTCAAAATACTAGTGATGTTATAAAAACTAGGTTGAACATCCAGTATCTGAAATGATCACTGGCGTTGATTTGGTCGAATGGCAGCTTCGTATTGCCCGTGGTGAAGAAGTTCCTCTTTCCCAAGATAAACTTGCTATCAATGGTCATTCTGTTGAAGCCCGTGTATACGCAGAAGATCCAATGAACGGTTTCCTTCCCGGTGCTGGACGACTACACTATTTAAATCAACCTAGTGGTGACGAAAGTGTTCGCGTTGAAACTGGTGTCAGAGAAGGCGATGATGTGTCACAATACTACGATCCTATGATTGCAAAGTTGGTCGTTTGGGGTAGCGATAGACAAGAAGCTCTCGATAAATTGACCAAAAAATTGTCGGAATATAGAGTTGTTGGCTTACCAACAAATATTCAATTTTTGAAAAGAGTTGCGCAATCACAAGAATTTCAAGGTGCTGAATTAGACACTGGATTTATCGCCAGACACGAACATAAACTTATTCCAGAAGCTAGATTACCAACGTGAGTTTTAGTTAGATATTTTTCAAAGTATAAATAAAAACAAATTCAGTAATGCTGAAATTGCGACGGCTGCAATGGCACTAAACTTTCGAGAATCAATTCAATCAGCTGACCCATTCGACTTATTAACTTCATATAAAGTTAATCAACCAGCTAGGAAATCCTGTCAGGTTAGATTTTATGATAGAAATAATATTCTCAATACTATTTGATAGCTTGCTTTTGGCGAAGAAGTGTATGAAATTGTCCTTGATCAGACCGGAGTTAACGAATATTCCATCTCAATAAACGGATCAGAAGCAGTCAATTGTCGTATCAACAAAAACTCTGTTGGTGGATTTGATGCTGAAGTTGGTGGTATCAAGACTCCAGTTCACGGCTTCAAACACGATAATGAATTCCATCTTTTCACAGAAGAAGGTGGCCCAGTCGAATTCCAAATGCCACTTCCTAAATATCTCCAAATGACCTCTGGTGCAGCTGGTGCCGATGACGCAGTTGCACCCATGACAGGAACCGTAACAGCTGTTCAAGCCACTGCTGGTGCCGAAGTAAAAAAAGGTCAGATATTTTTCAAGAAGTTTTTCACAAAGTTTTAAGAAATTTAAAGATTAACTTCAGGCGATTTATTGATGACTATTGTTGCAATGAAAATGGAACATGCTATCAAAGCTCCCAAAGATGGTGTAATTAAATCTGTATTAGCTATCGCTGGAGACGTGAGTACTACTTTTGAAGATTTTATAAGTTAATTAAGTCGCGTTCTTAAAAAATATTTAGACTGTCGAAAGAAAAGCATTGCTTGTCAGCTATGAAGAATAAAGAAACTGGTGCCTAATGACTCATGAACAATGATTCATACTTAATTTATTTGAATCGTACTGCGTAGGCGACGAAGCTGCGTGGGCGAGGATGACTGATTCTATTACACATATTCCTGATTCAATCTGCGTACTATTATGTCTGAAGCGTACTGGTATAAATTATAAAATATAAAAATTCGTTTCAATTCTTTTTGTACCTTACCAATGTAACAACAGTCCCTGTGCCTGTAAAACTATTCATTATTAGAATGAGTTCAAGTCCTAAAAAACGCCAACGAAGTCAAGGCCAGCGCCAAAGAGCTAAAAATGAGTCAGCTTTCAATCAACTTTTTACTGAATATCAAGCTGAAATGGATGCAAGAAACGATATTCAAGAACGAATTTACAAATCTGCTCGCGACGTTATCATTGAAGTAAGTTTCGATCAGTAGATTTATATGATAATAAACTGTATAATTGAAAAAAATCAATTTTTTAAACATATTTTAGAGCAAACGGGTTATTTTTATATTGCAAAGATGTTCGAGATCAACAGTTGACGAATGGGAAGAAATTTTTATAGAAGCTAATTTGAAAATAGATAATATCAAAAAGAAAATCTTGGAAATACGGACACACATTGGTCAATCTGATCAATTTATGTTCAACAGAGCTTTTGATTTTGCTATCGAAGAATTTATTGAAGCAATTGGCTTTTATTGGTTTCTTAAAGTTTGGTTTGAGATTGCTTTGAACTAGCACCTTTTGATTTGTCGACACATGGCATGATTCGAATAGCTCTAGATCTAGATCTTAAATCTAAGTTCAGAAGGAACTGTTCCAACATTAAGTCAAATGGAGAATATGGTTAACATTTGTTCGGAGGATGTTACAATCACAAAACTTGCCATTGATCATACAACTTATGTTTTTGGGTTGGCAGACGTGACGGGAGAAGTGATGAGATACGTCACCAATAAGTCTGAGCCGGAATCTGCAAAAAAATCATTGGATTTTTTACGTGAAATTTACGATATTTTTGTTTCGATCCAAGAAAAGGAAATGGCCCAATAAAACATAATAACCCGTCAGATTATTACATATTTTTCATAGTATTATATTGAGCCATTGTAGGATTTGATATACAGATCGAAAAATATGAGTCAAAAAGTTTCTGCAATGTTAACATCAGTGAAAAAAATTGAAATGCTTTGTTATCGAATGACTATTCGACAACTAGAATTCGGTGATGACGAAAAAATGTTGAAAGAAATGATAAAGCGGGATCTCAGTCAAAAGACTCCTGATGTCGGATACTTTGAAGACTAGAATTATTTAACTGTGTCACTGTACAGATAACAGATAATAAATCAGAATGCCATCTGATTGGTTGAACATTTGATGATTCAGAATGCAACTGACTCGAATTGTACATCGTTTACCAAAATTAACTTTATTTACGAAAGGGTATTGCCCCTTATGTGATGAAGCTTTGGCCGATTTAGAGCAACTAAAATCTCGATTCGAACTGGAAAAAATTTTGATTGATCAAAAGGGAAATGAAATGTATTTTCATAAATATAAATGGGACATTCCCATTTTCCACTTTGAAAATGAATATTTGATGAAACATCGAGCTGATTTTGAACTTTTAGAATCAAAACTTAATGACTTTGAATCTAAACAGTGAAACATAAAATTCTCAAGTCATATTTTTTAGAATGGTTTTCTTTTCTTGCTCAGCGTGTGGCGAGAATATCAAAAAACCAAAAATGGAGAAGCACTTATCACATTGCGGATCTCAATCTGTGTCGTGTATCGATTGTTGTAAAGATTTTACGAGAAGTTCCTACGCTTCACACAACAAGTAAGTTGACAAAAATTTATTACTATTTATTATTTATTGATATTATAAAAATTTTACGATTTTGAAATGACTATTTCAGATGCATGACAGAAAACGAAAGATATGGAGGAAAAGATTATGTTGAGAAAGGGTCAAAAGGCGATGCCAAGCAAAAAGCTTGGCTTGACATGATCACTGCCTGTATGAAGGAGACTAATTTGTCCAGTAGTGCTACTAGAGTTTGGAAAAATTTGGAAAGTGGTGGCTTTGAAAATATTCCTAGAAAAAAGTCAAAGTACGTATCTGATAACCATTATTTATTGCCTTTTAATTTTGACTCTAGGTTTACCAATTTCCTTCAAAATTCTATGAGAGTTCAAGATAGAAAAGCAATTGAGGAAATCTGGTCAGTCTTCGAGAAGGCCTTCCAACAACAGAATAAGCAAACAACCGCTGAAGTGAAGAAAACGCCGAAGAAAGAACCAATGAAGTTTGACAGTGCTCGTCCATGGTATGAACAATTATCATCTGGATCTTCAGGAAAGAAACAAAAGAAAGAACAATCTTCTGATTCTTCTTCTTCTTCGGACGAAGATACCAAGAAGAAACCGGTTAAGAGGGCAGTCGAAGTTACAAAGCCCAAGGCTCCTCCAGCAAAGAAATCGAAAAAAGAATCTTCAAGTTCATCTTCGGAGGAAGAAGAAGAAAAAACACAGAAGAAGAAAGTAGTGAAGCCAAAGATGAAGTCAACACCGAAGAAGAAATCGAGTTCTTCAGATTCGTCGTCGTCTTCAGAAGAAGAAGAAGCTTCAAAACCGGAACCACCAAAGAAAAAAGTATTGAAGAAAACTTCGCCAAAGAAAAAGGCGTCTTCAAGTTCAGAATCTGAATCATCTTCAGACGAGGAAAGTAACAAGAAAACAAGTGTACCAGTGAAGACTCAAATGAAAACGCCACTGAAGAAACCTACTGAAAAAGAATCTTCATCATCTTCCAGTTCCTCAGAAGAAGAAGCTCCAAAAAAAGTTTCGAAGGCTAAACCCACTACCAAAATTGTTGCTAAGAAAGAATCAAGTTCTGAAGATTCTTCTAGTTCAGAAGAAGAAAAACCAGTAGCGAAGAAGGTAGAAGCGAAAAAAATTGTACCAAAGAAAATTCAGAAGAAAGAATCATCCAGCTCTGAAGATTCGTCAAGTTCGGAAGAAGAAAAGAAGACACCTGTCAAGCCTAAAGCAGCGCCGAAGTCAGGGATCAAAAAGAAAGTTGAATCATCATCAGGCAGCTCTTCTAGCTCAGAAGATGAAAAACCAGCGCCTAAAAAAACTGATCAAGTCAAGACTCCAGTGGCTAAAAAGCAAGCTGAATCTTCTTCAGATGACTCATCCAGCTCAGAGGAAGACAAACCTGCTCCAAAGAAAACAAAAGTTCAAAAACCAGTTAGTAAGAAGGAGTCGAGTTCATCTTCTGGATCTTCTGAATCTGATGAAGAAAAGCCAGTGGCGAAAAAGGATACAAAACTAAAGCCGTCGAATGGCACGAAACGAAAAGCTGAAGACAAAATCTCGGACTCAAGGTTAGCTTATTAACTTCAGTTTTTGGTCAACACATATCATGACCACATATCTATGAATGATTTAAGTTCCGATGAGGAGCCAGTAAAGAAAGTGCCATTGAAGAACATTGTGAAGCCGGACACTGACAAAATAAAGAAGCCCCAAAAAACAAACAATAATAATTTTGCAAAGAAAGAAATAAAACCACTCGAAAATGATTACAGATCAGAACGTGATCAAAGAACAATCTTCGTCAAAAATCTTCCTTTTAGTTCATCAGTTGACGATGTAAGTATTTCTGTCAATACTGAATAAGTTTTCAAAGTGCATATCTGTAACTTTAATGCCTTCAATGAAAATTTAGCTTTGGGAAGTATTTGCAAAATCTGAAGAAGATGTTATTGATTGTAGATTCTGTATTGACAGAAACACAGGGAACCACAAAGGCTTGGCGTAAGTAATTGTAGATAAGTTATCGCAAATAAGTAATTATACTAGATTTATTGAATACTCGGCTAAGCAGTTTGCGGAAGAAGCCCTTCTCGAAACCTTCAAAGTCAAGGGTAGAATAGTTAATATAATGCGAGCAGGATTGAAAAAGCCAGAAGGTGGAAATGCAAACCAAAAGAAGGGAAACAGCGATGAGCGTGATGCAAGAACACTTTTTGTAAAGGAACTTCCATATACAGCTGAGCCTGGAGAAGTGAAAGAATTTTTCGGCGCCATAGATGCAAGATTCTTACGTAATCCAGATGGAAGTGCAAAAGGAATAGCGTAAGTTGCCCTATCTTTACAGTTCGCTCATTTAATTTATATTGTAAAAATTATATTGTCAAATTGTTTTTAAGTTTTGTCGAGTTCAACACTGAGAAAGAGGCATTAGATGCGTATAACAATGAAGAAGGTTATGAAATGAATGGAAGATGGCTTGTTGTAGATAGAATTCAACCGCGAAGTCAAATGAAAGCAGGAAATCGGTCTGATAGCAACGATAGACCAAGACAATCGGATAGCCATGCTAAAGCAATGGATACGAGTGGGCCAAAGAAACCTCGGTTCAATAAATGGGCTGGATTGGCACCATCTGGTGGTGAATTAGATAAGAAAAATGGTGGAATTGCAGATTTCGGAGGGAAGAAAACAACGTTTGACGATTCGGATTGAGATGTCTGGTTTATTTGACTGTAAAACGAATGATTCTGACTGTATTAATACAGATTACGCAAAAAACGTAATAAATATTATGACTATTCATTGACTGTTCTATGATTCAGAGAGATAACTTCAGAGAATGGTTGAAGAAGGAGAGATTGAAGACGGAGAAGTCCCAGAGGAAGAAGGGGAACTCAGGTACACCACCTCAGAACCAGCGAGAGACTTCAAGAGATTAAAACTCAAAGAGACCTCGGGTGAAAGAGATTTTTAATGAGGGAATTTTAACATTTCGAGAGATTTTTGGTCAAAAAGACCAATTCAGAGATTCTGATATTAAACCAAGACTCAGAGATCTTCGAGAGAATTTAATTTGGTTTCTTTGGAAGACCAATAAAATGACGATATATTCGATAACTGATCTTTCCAGTTAAAACTTAACTAAAATAAAAATTTCAAGAGATTCCGAATCTGATGAAGATAAAACTGAAAAACGAAAGGCTGGTAGTCCAGTTTTGGATCCAACGCAACAAAAAAGACAAAAAATTGAGGTATATAAAATTAAGTTAGAAATTCGTTAATAAAAGTAAATCTAAGGACGATGAGGCCGAAGAAGGCGAGTTAAGTTCGGAGGATGGTGAGATAAATTCTCCAGAACCTATGGATTATTCAACCACACAGGTAAAAATGAAAAAAATACAATTTCAATATCAAGAATTCAATTATTGTTAAGGATATTTCTGACGCTGATCTTGCCGCACTTGGAGGAGATATATTAACGGACAAGACTACTAAAAACATTGACTGGGCTTCGATTTTGCCAAAAGATAATACAGAAACTGATATTACAACGGAAAAGAAAAACCAAATCAATCCAGAAAATATTTTGAAAAATGCAAATCTTGGCTACTATAAGGATTTTCTTATAAGAAATCAATCTCTTAAAGGCATTTTGAAAATAAAATTTTAGAAGAGCGACAAAATTCAACCATAAAATTGAAAATTATTATTTTTTAATGAATAAATCTAAATGCCGAACAAGCTAAATTGGAAACAATATTATCGCAAAGTCCAGAATCATCAGTGGAGAAATCGTCTGAATCATTAACGAATCAAACGTCTTCGTTAGGCAACATTTTAAAAGCAAACAGAGTTCGGTTTGGAATGGACGAGAAAATCCCTATCAGACCTTTTATGCCACCTAATGTTATAAATGGCGAACTGTCACATAAAATCACCCAATTTATTCTCAAAAAAACATGATAAAGACAATGGCACACTTGTTCGATCAAGAATCAGTATTTTGACTGGTCATAAGTTATGCTTCATAACTCAGTCAAAGGTTGCCTCTTTTGCATCTTTTCTCTAAAATATTTCTCTGTCAAGTGACGTCATCATGTTCAAAATATGATTTTGATAACTGCCCTATATTTTTGAAATGTCCAAATCATTCCTTCCCAATTTCGGAAAATTTAGGGACCCGAATCGGAATGGCCCCGACTCTATACGCATGAAACGAGTCCCAAGAAGAGCACAAGGAAGAAAAAATACCGAAGCACAAAAGGTAATTTTAACAAAAAGTCTTTTTCAATGAACTTTTACTTACAATAAATTTCTTTATTTGACCGTAATAACTACTGAAATGTCAACCAAGTTGAATATCTGTTGTTAAAATCGTTTAACCCTTGAAATAATACCCGGTTAAATTCGACGTAAAATCAAAGATTTGGTTGAACACATTCTGAAAAGCATTTTTGATATA
This sequence comes from Oikopleura longicauda, assembly GCA_004367895.1. Lineage (NCBI taxonomy): Eukaryota > Metazoa > Chordata > Appendicularia > Copelata > Oikopleuridae > Oikopleura > Oikopleura longicauda. The sequence continues at coordinate 14,821 of SCLD01122665.1, forward strand.
GAAAAGTATATTTTAATCGAATTTCTGTTCGATTATCGGTTCAAGATTATTTTAAATGTTCATAAAGACGATATTACATGCTGAACTTGATTTGTAAATTGGCGTTAAATTCCAAAAGAGACCATCACAAGTAATAGTAATAGAGTGTGACCTTCACTTTTGAACTGCGGATCGTTGTGCTCCTAATTGGTCGCTCGGAAAAATGCAAATATCACAAAAACTGAAACTTTTATATTTACATTTGCAGATTTGAGATTTTGAACAAATAAAATCTTTGAATGAAAGAGAATCATGAGAAATTTAGATTCCAACCCTAGGAAGCACTTTCACATGTCACTTTAGTTTTGTTTTGGTGATTATTTTAAAAGTGTTATGCAGTGGTTTATTTTTGCAGTTACCGGACGTCAATTTTAGTCACTCATTGGAAAATCGTCGAAAGTCTTATTTTTATCAAAATCAAACATCCGAGTCTAGGGTATAATTGGTTGGTTATTTCATCTATTATAATATTTTTGGTTTAAGGTTCCTTTGGAATATGGAAACGGGTCGCCAGCTGAGTCATTGCTTGCACATCTATACGAAGGTTGTCTGACAGACAAATGGATATTTGATGAAAAAGAGGGAAAATTAAAAAATAAAAGTACCAAATTATCTCATTTAAAAAGAATATGCGAATGGCTTGTCAAGGTCAGTCACGTTCAAATATTTATAATGGTTCTTAGATGACGTTATTGTTTATTTACTTGACTTTATATATTAGTTGAGGGGTTGTCTTCCAGATGGAATCGAAATTATCGATATTCTCATGATGGTACGAGGACCCTTATTGGTCAATGACAAAGAAATACGTGCGTCGGCTGTGAAAATTATTCGATATTGTCTTAATACTTCTGATGATGTTCACAGATTTGTTGATACCTGCTTGCCAACATTGATTGTAAGAATAATTGATACGAATTATGACGAAAATTCATTCCAGGATCGAGAGCATGCTCTCAAACTTATCAGGTATGTTAATCAAACAATCTCAGTTGTAATTTATGCATTCTCACATTGACTGAAAATTTTAAGAAAGCTACTGAGAGTAGCTCCTATTTATTTACCCAATTGTTTGATAACTTCGCTCATATCAATCATAAACTGTTCATCTAAACCAACTGAAAAATCTGAAAAACGGCAGCATGTTGCTCGTGATCGACTTTACCGTGCCTGTATTGAAATTATCTGCGAGGTAAGAACTTTATTATTTATGATCACTTTGCTAAATATTTATGATTTAGGTATCATTTGAGCTACCGCATATGATAATAGAGCTTGGTGGGTTTCATGCTTTGTCGGATGCCATTTTAGACAACTCAATATCCGCTGATAACCCTTCAATATCAGAGTCGATGATTTTTACTATTCTTCACCTTATTAAATACAGTTCAAAACCTCCTGATCTTCACCTAAGGAAAGTTTTAATGCAAAACTTGATTCATAACATTTCAGTCAAAATAATAGCGTTAACGTCACCGAATATTTGAAAACAAAATATAAAAACGGAAAAGTTATTTGATGTCGCCATTTTTTGAGGGTTCAAATTCGAAAGAATCTAGCAGTAACCAATATCAAGCATCCCGTTTGGCACTAAGTTGTCTTCTTTCTAACTGGACTGGCTTGTCATTTATGTGCCATTCACGGTCTCTTTCTGAGCTTTTAGGAAGCGTTTTATTTTATCATTAAATCGATATATCAATGATAATATCATCCAATTAGTAACTAAAACGATCTCAGCGGTGTTTTGTTGTAATTTACACGAGGAACAATTGACAAAATCTCTTCTCGGGCTACTTTTTGATATTTTTAATCTGCGTGTTCATGATGATCAAACTCAACCATACGCGTCCGGCCCAACTGGACACGTGATGCAACCAGGCCTCAATGATCAAAATCAAATTAATCAGCAGGAATTGGAGGAAATTCAATATTCCGCTTTCCAGCTTTTAGTACGAAAGAGTGAAGAAGCCAGACTCCAAGAATTTGGTGATTTCAGTCTGGAAAAAAGTTTTATTCTGGGCGAAGCGAAACAGAAACTTCGTCAAATCCCGGAAGATTCTTTTGATTTAACACTTTCGTACCAAACACTTTTGCTCGCGATTCTTCTCGAGTCTAGAATAGGAATGTTTTCAATTCTACATGATTTTTTTTCCAAATCCATATCTTGCATGTACCCAATCAAAGTAGGTATTTTTACATCTGAAATAGTCCTGATAAAATGCCTGGTTATTTATTTTCTTACACGAAAATGATTGAAAATACAATAAGTTGACAATTTAATAATGCTTATTACATCTGCCCAAAATGAAATGCTTGCTGCGCGTGCTGGGTTCTTGCTAGCTGAAATTGACTATCTGAGTGCCAAATGCCTCCCTGTTAGTCCCAATCGAGGCCATTCCTCACTCTCCGAGGCCACTGGCGAAATTATCACTGCCCACTTTATGAAAATTATTAATGAAGAATCTTCGCTTCAAGAAAACTCTGAATGTGCTACAAGACGCGCTCATCAAGGTTAGTAAAACACATATAATTTTGATAATTAACTTTAATTTAAGCAATTTTCTGGCTAAAAAATTATTCACGATATCGTTCGGACGCTTGCTCATCATTTCTTCAACAGCCGTCAATCTACCTGATGCATCAACTCAATCTCCCAAAGGCAATTAAAAAAAATCCAAAGAAATCAACTCCAAGTAAAGACTTTGCGTATAATGGCCGGCGACGATCTTCTGTCTGGCAGACAGTCGTCAAACCTCTTGGTCAAATGACAAAATCATTTACAGAAAACTCGATTGATCAATTACTTGAAAAACAATCAGATATTGTGAAAAAACTAACAAAGACAATATCAAGAGATCAATCCCAAACAGCGTCCCGAGAAATAACCGATATTGAAATTGAATCTAATAAATTTTGTGAATTTATAGGTAACATCAAATACATTTTGATTTTTAGCAATTTCTTTTAAGTGGACACCTATGTTTTGGCTGGAACGGAGTACATTCATTGGAATTGGTCGAATTTAGTTGAACGTCTGGAATGTTTCGATTTAATACCTGAAATTCTACTGGGCGAAGAAATGACTTCGAAAATATATAGCGATACAAATATATTTTTTGAACGCTTGCTCAACCTATTCACTACTGATAAGTTCTATCATATCAAAGTTGATTGGAAGGACTCGTATGCCGAGGATGAAAAAACTCGTCGATATGAAAAAGTTTTGACGAATTTTATGAAATTGTTGATTCGTCTTTATCGATATCATGCCGAGAAAGGAAGAAGAACGCATCAAGCTGCCGAAAAGGCATATTCGATTTTAGAAACAATGCGAGACGACCTATTTAATCGACTCGTAGAACTTGGATCACTGTCCGGACACGATTTACGCTCACGGGTATCCAATCATAATGCAAGGTTTGTGTTTATAACAAATAATAGTTGTTTTCAATTTATATTCTAGTTTGGTTCGTTATATCCCGCTTTTCTTCGCTTTGCTAGTTCGAGAAAGTTGTCATCTATCATATCTGGATAATACATTTATAACTGCCAACCATTGGAAACAGCTGGAACAGGTTTTCTTGGGTAAATCAGAAGCATCTGCTCCTGATCCATTCCGTCGATCTCATCCACCTGATGATGAATCCGAGAGTGCTATTTTCCCAAAACTAATTTTGGTTTCGCTCTATTTTGGTGAAACCTCAGAATTTGGACCGAGACAGTTTGCCGATTCTGCGTTACCAGCATCGAACGTTCCAGTAGCCATTTATTTCATCGAACAAATAAGATTTTGGATTGACCAACAAACGGCTTGGATTTATCAAGATGTTTGGCTGTTGAGATTGATTATCAGTATTATCCCAAATCAACATGGTTCCGGGAATGGTCTAGCGCCAACTAAAAGAAGCCTCAATGATAATATTATCGAAGTCATTCGCCTTTTGTTGCAAAAACACTCACTAATGGAAATTGTGGAAAATGATTCTGATTTTGTTTCATATGTAATTGACTCACATATATCTCTATCCATGAGGAATTACATATTAATGGCATTATGTAAATCCGAGAAAATAACCCGAATGTTGGATTCAAGAAAATACTCCAATTCGGAATCAATTTTGGATCATTTGGTCGACTACTGGCTAACATCAGGTCAATATGGTTTCCTCGAAGAAGTTGATGCTCGCCTTCGTGTGTCTTTCACAACATCTGAAGTCAAAGTTCATAGCTGTGGAGAAGTTCCACCACGTCGAAGCCAACGTCGAACAAGTAAAAGTCCGGTTTATCTTCCGCTAAATTTTTTTCGAGTATTGGTAGAGCACAAGTTTGGTGTTGATAGATTAACATCAATTCTTGACAGAATAAAAGAACATATCGACCAGCCAATAGTTGATGCAGATTCGCAATTTGATCGGAGAGTTATTATCTGGACTGTTGGGATGTTGTGCTCATCCGATTTAGGATGTAGAAGATTTGGTTCTGAGATGATGCCAGTGCTTATAGAAAATTCAGATTCAAATGAACAGTCAGTAAAGGCAACAAGTTACTATGCTATTTCGCTTGCTGGAACATGTTCATTGGGTGCTGAATTACTTGATATTCAACACGGATGGCGAGTTAAAAAGAAACGACATGCAAACGGAAACGACGATACCGTAGATATTAAATCTGAGTCATTAAATGATTCTTATCAGTCATATAATCACAGTTTACCATTTGGGGGATCCCGCGATCAATTGGCTCAGTCGATAGAAAAACTTTGCGATTTTGAGCGACCTCTTGTTGTTTCAATTTTGAAGCAATGGTCACATGATAGTGCTCTACGCGACTCATCAGCCGTGAATTTAACTCAAACTCGAACAACTATCTTGAAGGAACAGTATAGAGAAAGTAGAAGTGTCTCGGATACAACTGCTATGGAACTGGCAATATTGAGACTCCAACAACAAAAGTCATCGCCGAAAAAGCATCTTTGGAATGGTCAAAATGGTATAACGATTGGTTCACAAAATAGATCACGTGGATCGACAAATGAAAGTACAACCAATAGTGACATTGTGACATCCTCGCCTTTGGAACCACTTCCCGAAGTTGTTCATATGTCTGAAATTCGCAGAATAAGAGATAATTCAGTACTGGGAAATAGTACACCTTGTTTTTCGAGTCCAAAGAAAGGGAATATTGATAGTTCATATGGTCCAATGAGCCCGCTTATACATTGTGGAGACACAGGTGCAATTTTTCGACAATCAACCCTTCCGAACGGGTCTGTTGAGAATTCTCCAAAAGTCTCAGAAATAAGCCGGAAGAATATTGACTCCTCTACGATAAAACTAGTTTCGAAAACTGGATTGAAATTTTTGCGAAAATCATTTAGACGAACGAGCAGTATCAAAAAGGTACTTGGATACGTCTTTATAATTTCATAATTTGTTTCGTTTCTTATGATTTCATAAGAATAATAAAATATAACGTTATATAAACTAATTAAAATTGTTTCAGCTTACTATAAAACTTATTTCAGTCATTTACAGCCCCTGATTTCAGTCAAACAAAACTATCCATTCGTGATCATCTTGAAGAAAGTCTTGATTTGGAGGATTCAGTTTTTGAATCTCAATTTGATTCTGCCAGAGGAAGCACAAACATTCTAAATAAATCATCGAGCAAAGCAAGCTTGTATTCATCTGTTCAAGATAAATCTTCAATGGTATCGAATAATCAAATGGCAAAATTATTTAAAGTAAGCGGTATAGCGATACCACCTGATGTCTTTCAATTTCTCCGAGTTCAACACATACCTAAATTATCCAAATCGACAAAAGTTGATCGAATAGGAAGAATTTATCCAAATGTTGATGGTGGTGTATCACATCTCGTCAAGGAACAGATCACTAATAAATTATAATGTAACTTTGAATTGAGCTTATAGATATTTCTAAAAATATTCCCGAATTTATGATTGAATCTGGATAAAAGCTTGTTAATATGGAGCAAGTAACAGAAGTTGAATCAACTGAAGAAGAAACGTCGATAAGCGAAATTGGAACCTTGGAGCATCTCGAGGAGATGCATCACGAGATACTGAAAGTGACTAATGCTTTCATAAAGGGAAGGTCCAAAGAACGTATTATTTATTTGAGGCGACGATTTCCACATTATTTTCAGTCAATCAAACTATACAATGCGATAATAGGTAATATCATATTACTAAAAAGTGTACTCAATTTAAATTGTTTGCTAATAATCACATTCAGAAATATTCAAAAACAATTCGGTTTCAGTTGCTGATCGTCAGTTTATTCATGAAATATTCGATTGGCGAATAACTGACGAAACAAATAATAAAAAATCATTGTTTTTCTCAGAAATTGAAAATATTTCAAATGTCATTCACAAAAAACTCGTTATGTCAACAGATGTTCCACCTGTGACGCCATCGTGACATCATGAGACCTAAAACTGTTGACCACAATAACCTGCAATTTCTTCACACTGTCCAAATTAAACGAATAAAAATTCTAGAAAGTGCTTGTTCTGTGATAATTATCGGGTCATGAATCAGATACGATTAGTACGGCCTACCTTACAGCTTATTGCAAGAAGATGGCGTGCTCACGATACTAAAGAAGATCTCCAAAGTAAGTTGAATTAGATTTGAATCAGTGATTCTATTTTATTCTAGTGGTAAAATTAAAAATGCGAAATGTTCCGTATGTTAGGAAAGGTACAAAAGCCGAGAAAAAACCACCTATAAAATACAGAAGAATAATCTACGACCAAATTCAAGATCAAATGGCAGCTTCAGGACTAGAAATTAAGCCATCAAATGGCGATTGGGTCAGTGGGGAATATTCGATGGAAGTTAAAACAAAAGGAGACGACGCAAATGATTATACTGGAATGAACTGGATTAAAGATCCTACTTTTATGTCAAGAACAGTTGTTGTTGATGATCCATCAGACCCACAATCGATCGCAATCGCATATACTCAATTACAAACGTAACAATTCGTTATGTAGGGCGAATTGCTTATCAATAATTTAGATATTTACGTCGCGAAGGCCTGAACGCATATCATGGTGGGGCATATAGATTCAAAGAACGTCCACAAGATAGTAGACGTCGATTGGCATACTTTGAAGCTAAACGTATTGTTGCAAATGAACTCGAAAGAAAAAAAGCTTATTTGAGTGAGAATTTTATTGAAACTGGCAACAGGTAAAGACGTCAGACACTTCAAAATCTAAAGTATATCTAGGGAAGCGCCAATTATTATATACAATCCAGAAAATGGCTCCAAAGCAATGGGAACCGGCGTTGGTAGAATGTTCAAGCCACCTACACGAAGAGAAAGAGCAGAAGAATTATACCAAACGCTTAAAAGCAAATCAAAAGCCGAAAAAGAAAAATCGGAAAGAGATGCTTTTCTTGATGATCTGTTATAAACTAGTTCGAAAATTAATGTGAATCTATTGTTTCAGAATGTACAAAGTCGGTGATTCGGTTCAATGTTTCAGTTTCAACGATTGGTATGACGCAAAGATTCTCTCGGTGAGTACTATAAAATCCGACAATCGTTTGATTATATTATTTAGAAAACGCCAAATGTTGCAGAGAGCTATATTGTACATTACAAGGGTTGGAATAAACGATACGATGAGGTCAAATATTTGAAAGATATTCGAGAACCACAAAAAATTATAATGGATCCAATTCCAGGAGTAAACGATATTTCAAAAAATGACTCTGAACCAATGGAGCCGAAAAAAATTCCTAAAAAGAAAAATCAACAAACTAACAAAATAATAAAATCATTGAATATGGGAACTAAAATTAGTAAGACAGCTAAACGCAATAATAATGGCAGCATGGCAGGTAAAACTTTTATCGTAAAAGTCTATTCGCGAGGTTAGATTTAGATCAAACTTAATAACCATGTTATATTTAGTGAAATCAAAACCAAAGAAAAGCAGAATATCCCAAATTGAAAGTACATTTTTAAAAGCAATAGAAAAAATCAGCCCTAATGCTGTTAAAGCTGCGCAGGAACGGACTGATTTTTATTTGCAATAATTAAAACCGTCAGGTTCTTTGATTGTTTATAGAATGCATGTTTTAATCAAACCATAACAAGGAAAGATTTTTGTCAAGGATAGAAAAAGTTGCCACTGAAATTATTGAAGAAGAAAAACTTATTTCCGATGCTGAAGTGAAAGCTGAAATTTTGCATTCTGATGACGAAAATGATATTACGCATTTTGAATCGTTCAAAAATTAAAATGAAATATCTGACAGTTCGATCAAACAAAACTGCCTACTGCAAATTGTAAATAAATTTCATTGGTGTTTCAATACTTGTTTTTTTTTATTTTCTCACGTCTGAGAATCAAAATCAATGGGTCATTTTAAGAATGCGCTTTACTAGATCGCTTTCGGCACAATTTCTGGATGTCTCGTCCCGGGATTCAGCCAAAATATTGACCTTAAATGACCCTAAACGGCATCATGCACTGAGTCTTGCAATGTTAAACGAATTAAATGACGAATTATCTCTTGGTGCAAATGATTATAGGTCATTAGTAATTCAATCTGCCGGACCCAAAGTTTTCTGTGCTGGACATGACCTGAAAGAATTGCAAACAATAGCAGGCACAGTACAGCATAAAGGAACATTTTAATAATTAAAATCATAATTAATTCCCCGAGAATTGGTCAAAAAGGGAAAATTTCTAAAATTCGTGAAGAAATATTTGATTTGTGCAAGAATGTTATGAAACAAATTCGTGAAATTGATGTTCCAGTTATTTGTGCTGTACAGGGTATCGCTGCTGCCGCTGGATGTCAGCTAGTTGCAGGCTGTGATATTGTTCTAGCTGATAGAAAATCTAAATTTTCAGTTCCAGGTGTAAATTTAGGAATATATTGTCATTCACCCGGAGTTGAACTTGGTCGAGCTATACCGAAAAAAGTTGCGATGCATATGCTGACAACTGGAAAATATTTATCAGCGGTGGATGCGTTTAGCCTTGGATTAGTCTCGAAGTTAACAAATGACGATCAAAATCTTGATGATCTTTTAGATGAGACTATTCAAGCGGTAAATGCTACATCGAGGTAAACTTTAATTCACCCAAAGTATATTTTTATGCATTTCTAAGATCTGTACAATCAATGGGCAAAACTAGATTTTACAATCAGATTGAAACTGATATAAAATCTGCAGCGGATGCTATGGGAGACGCGATGGTTGAAAACCTCTCATTTCTTGACACTCAAAAAGGGATTAAGTCATTTCTGAAGAAAGAAAAACCAGTTTGGACTCACACCGATGCCAAAGATGAATGATTGCTGCTTCTTATTTTCTGTTGTCACAGTGATGATCATTGACTGAAAAATTCGTTGACATTTTTGTTTGATTAAATATATTATTAATTACGAACTTATTAAAGATATGATTTAACTAAAATGAGTCGACCTTCGATTAAGAAAATATTAAATGATTTTGAATCATATAATCATTCGTCTATTCAACCACTACCACCAATTAAACAGGCAACCAAGAATAACGATGAGGCTGTTTGGGAAAATAAACAACTTTCACTTGGGTGAGTTTATTCAGATATGTTTTATGGTCCATAAATTATGGATCTATAAAATTATTGTCATAGTGATTTGGGGACTATGAATGTCAGAAAATCGATCGAAAAGCGACAAAATGAGATAAAAAGAGACCTGTCTTTGTCCCCAACACCGTTCACACCAAGATCGGATGGTGGGTATCGTCATGAATTTTATATCAATCAAGAAGTACCAACAACAAAAGGATATATACCAGAACCTTTATTTGAGTTGACGAAAAAAGATGCATTTCAAGCTCAAACTGCCATTCAAAAAGAGATAGTTAACAATGATATGATCAATTTCAAGTCCATCAATCTAGATACGAACGCATTTGATAACAATGAACTTGATAAAGGATAATTTCAAAACTGAAATGCATTTTTAATGAATGTCTATTTTTCAATCGAAAAGATTGTTTATTTCATTTTAAAAATTGGCAAAGTTTTATATTTGATAAAAAATGAAATTTCCTTATTTCATAATAACAATGCTCTGCTGAATCGTTTTTTTGGAGGGTACACCGAGTATCTTGATCATCTTACAAAATCTGATGAACCGATCGATAATACAATCTTGGCTGATAAGGGGGAACTTAATGACGGTATGATGATAATTCTTATGTTTTATTACTTAACATTCACTGAAGCACTTTCGGCATTGAAAAAACGTGAAGATGAAGCTCTTGACACAATTAAAGCAATGGCTGAGCTGGAAAAAGAATTACCTCCACGACCAGTGATCGAAGTCGTTATACAAAAAGAAGTAGAGCCAAAATATATGACGGAGACCGATCAGTTTATTGAATTAGGTCTGGAGATTCAAAGACAAATCGATAAATCTGACGAACTATCAAATGAACTGAAATCTATGTCTTCATGGAATCCTAAGCTGGAAGAAAATCTTATTTTAGAAGAGCAAGAGATTGAATCAAAAATTAAGAGAATTGAAACCGATCTTCGAAACTTAAAAGATACCGAAAACTTGGAAAAAATTCACGAAATGGTTGTTGCCGAAAAAGAAAAGGAAGATAGAGGTTCAATAACAAAAAACATTTCCGAACTCGTCGACCAAATATGGCCAAATCCAAATTACTCAGTGACACTGAGTCAAAAAAGTAGCTGACTTTAATGAAACTGCTTCATAATTTCTTTACATTCTATTTTATATTATAAACTTATTTTCTTTAATCACGTTGAAGTTATCTTGCATATTCGAACAAGAATGTCTTTCGAAGCGTGCTGCTGATGATTAATCGGGTTAACATTGTGATATTTTCTAAGTTGAAATTAGACTTCGATTTTACATAACAGTGACGATTCCATGACATTTTGATCGGAAATGGTATGCAAACACCATACGTTGACGTGCTACATATAGTCATTCAGTAACTAGGGCAGTTGCTTACTAAGAATAACACCGTAAGGGTACCACATTAGAGTTTTACATTTGATTTTAAGTACAAATACATTTGTAAAAACATTTAGTTAAACCTTGTCATGGCTTTAAATGTAATAGACGTTTGCTGTTGGTCATAAAGAGACAAGCATTCGAGTTATTGTGTAAAATCATATTTGAGCGTAAAACTAAACATAAGAGTCTAATTGCTGCCTCTGACCATGTATGACGAAGTAAGTAACTGTATGGACCATAC
>SCLD01122666.1:0-56319 GCA_004367895.1 Oikopleura longicauda
ATCAACGAGACTGACCGCCGGGTGTTGCCAAGCACACTGTCTTCTAGTTCGCCTCCGTTTATCGAACCGATTTTTTTAACCCCGACAGCCCTGTTTGAATAAGAATAGACGTTTTTTGCAGAGAAATATATGCCGATAGAGAAGACTTGATATTGGGAAGGTTTGTTTTTAAAGTTAATTTGAACAGTTAAAATATCGTCAAATCTGTGAATAAAAATCTCTTTGTTAAAAGGTCAAATTTGCGGCCATTTACGTTGAATATCGCTTTACCGGTACATGTTGACCAACTTACAAACGTCGAATGATAATGACAAGACTGAAATACAGTCACCGGATGGACAGTCATTGTACGGGAAACGGCCTTTGCACGCGTCAATGTACTCGTATACGGCAAATTTTCCGAGAACCCCTCCTGCAAGTTAATCCTTTGGTGATATTTTTGAAAACCGGAAGTTGATTTTCTGTACACGAACTGGAAAACTGAATTTTGTTAGATCAATGATTGGTTCTACGGCAAAGGGAACCATCTCAGCCGAGAGGTTTTACGCCACTATTATGATTAAAGGTGATATTAGTATGCCTCTCGCTGGTTGTTTTTGTGACCAAAATTACCACGAAATCTAAGAAAATCATAAAACACAGCATAACAGTTATTTGATATTTATAAAACTAAGATCAACCACGTCTTTATCCGAATAATGTGAACTACAAATATCAGTTTATATTTCCATATATTAGCTTGCAATAATACTGTAGCTCTTTGAAATTTTTGGCAGCGTTTGGGTCTTGAATAATTGAGCATTGCTAAATTATACAGAGATGGACTATTGAGTCATTTCAAGTCATTTCACCTTAAAAAATGAACTCGAATGTAGACCTCAGAATATAAACGAACGCACTAATGAGTTACCAAATAGCAACCGACAAGTTTATCAAGCAGGTTTTTAATTTTGAGCCTTGGCCGTGTCCATTTGTGGCTTGTATCCTAAGATCTTTACCACTTTATTTTCGTCGGTTTTTACAGTTTTCCTTCGATTACATTTAACGTTAAAAGTGATTGAATCGGTTTAAATGTCAAGTAAGGACTAATCTAATTCGATATTTCTGATTTAGCGGCCCATAGTTAGATTCAGCCCATGTCACATTGGGCCATGTGGCATTAGTCTTGGCATCCTGGACAATTTCTCGAATGAATAATGTCAAGCTTATGTTGAACTCATCAAAAACTGGGATGCCAAAACTGATTCGCACTGATTACGTGAATGGATTCTGTGAGGTCAGGAAACATAATTTTCGCCAACCTAATGACGTTTCAAAACTGATGTGTTCAGCACGGGTCAGAGTTTGAACTTCAAATATGAGAAAAAAATCGAAGAATAATTCAATTTTTTTGTTGTACATATTTCATCATAAAAACATTCGTGATTTATATAGTGGTGGTATCCTTAAAATAAAGGTTTAAATAAAATGTGAATTGGCCTTGCGAAAAATTTTTGAAAACCAAAAATAAAATATTTATTTGATATGTAAGTTTTCACATTTATATGTATCGTGTATTCATTCGTAAATATTATATAATGCAATTTTAACTCATGGCATTGCAACCGGTCGGTCAGAATTGGCAACAGCTGCTAGTTATACCATAATCCAATTTGAGGAACATGGCTGAATTAAGCGTATGGTATTTTTGTTTTAGTTCTAATCATTTGAATTTCGCACTGAAAACTCTATTTATTTGAAAGCAATCCCCATTTATAACGACTTTGGCAAACGTTTATATTTCAGAATGATGAGCCAGGATTTATCCTCCCAAGAAATGTGGGAAACCAAAAACGTTTAAATATTGCCACGCAATCTGCTCGGAATTAATAACTATAATAAGCAAATATAATGATTATTAATGAATAATATTAGCCTAAATAATATGCCAAGATCATGCTTACTCTTACATGTTATTATATCATATTATATGATATTATATGATTCATATACCTTATGATGTCCAATTCGTGTGATATTAGCTCAAAAAACATAGGAGAGATGTTGTCAAAGACTTACGCGTATTATAGTGCAGAAGCCCTTTTGAACAGAGAATTATGGTGTGTTTTCTTGAAGATATATTAAGATACCGAGGTGCTGAATAAATGACTATTTGGTTCTGATCCATCTTGATTATAGTTCTGGATCATCCATAATCATCTTTAAATAAAGTATCATGAGTGGTTAGATCAATACAACCGTATCTAAGTATGTCAACCGATAATGTTTGGAATGCATGCTATGCTACATGTTATTTCCGCTTTGGTTTTACTTTCCGTTCCAAATGAATATTTGTTCTACGTGTAAAGTATTTTACTAGTGTTCCTCACTTAAGGATATCCCCACTCTATGCAAAAAACGGGTTAAATCGATAAATTTAGAATTTGACCAAAATGACCAAATAATCACTTAATTAACATTTCCGTCAAAAAACATTTAGTGGGGGTATCCTTAAGTCCATGCACATATTCGTTTGACCACATTCCCTAAATGTTTTAGACCAAGTCCTTAGAATAAGGTCGCCCTAAAGAGTCTTCTCAAAATCATAAAAACATTTTTTGACATGAGTGGTAGTTTTTGACATTTGGTTGGTCAGACCATCGAGTCTTCTAAAACCACCGATGGCAATTTATTAAAAAATTGACCATTTTTTTCATTAAGAAACCGATACACCCAAGAGAATATATTCCAGCCACGTATTGGCCGACTAATCCAAATTTCTAACTTTATAAGCGTTTCCAATGGTCGTTATTCAAGAGTTCAACGTTTGTCCCTGTATCTAAAGCACATACTTTCAAATAATTGAAAATTTTGGAAATAATTGAAAATAGAACTAACAATATGTCAAATTGATCCGATAAAACTAAAGAGAGATTTTTCAGAACAATTCTAGAGACTATTTTAAGATCTGAAACTAGAAATCGTGATGAAACAGGGGCGAGTCCAAATAAACAAACACATTGATTTTAAGTAAGAGTCAAGTATTTCTGAGGGGTCTATTTTAGCAAATTCCAATCCAGGGTGGTTTGAAAAGGGTCGAATACCTTGGTAACACTTTATGACTCTGACAAATGACCTGTCATCAATTCATAATCAGCATTTTAATAATGACCTCACTCCGTCCGACCGAGACCCGTTTAAATTCCTGATTAGCATTTCCATTTTCACGCTCGACGGAAAACCAATTTGCTAATAATTTGTTCACTCCTTGCTGTTATGGTGATCAACAGAGATCCAGCATACACGAATTTCTAAGTGAACATTATTTTTCTTACAATTCGCAACCTCTTAGACACAAATCTTTTGTAAGGGAGGGAGAAAAGGCGTGGTTGGTACACCACTCCCTGATTGGCTATTGATTGACTATTGAAAATCAATTTGTAACCCTTCCTAAGCATTTAAACTTTGTAACCCTTTCTAAACATTTGAAACGAAAGTGATAAACTGAAAATGTTCTAAACGGTTGCTAGAAATGAATTTGTTCGATTTGGATCTGATATGAAATATTATTATTCAATTGTGGGTTTATCGCTTAAGTGAATCTAGATTTGTTCCATTAGCAGGATTTCACTTTCAGAATGATCAAATTATGGTCCGAGCTAAACATCAATTTGTGGCCATTTTAAGCTGCGTTAGATGCAAATCCGTTGAAACGGAACATCTCACTTGAAATTACATAACGATCACCTGACTGTGGACATATCATGCGGTCATGTGATGCAGATTAGAAGTGATTCATATACTATTTGATCAGGTACAGGTGATAGTCAGCAGGTGACTCTGCGCGAGCTCACCTGGGAATGCGCACGCTGTGATGTCATCGGTCGTGCTCGGTTACAAGATCAAGAATGTGTGGCTTGTCTTGTCCTTTCAATAGTGGCCAACGGATTCCTTTTTTCTTAAATCTAATCAGCTCACCTAAGACTCAATTCAAACTTAAAATTGTAAATACAACCAAAACCACTACAACTTGGTCGACAATCTCAAAAATGGGCAACTAAATAAAACTCAATTATACTTCAATTTTATGCACTGAACAACCAGAATAATCACAAAAATTAACACTTTGGGGTCAGCCAGTCACAAATATCAAAATAATTTATAATCTTTGGACGAAGAAAATTTGGAATTTTGCAAGATTTGAAAATTCTGATTGTTTTATCACCATGCGCTTAGCTTAATCTTACATTGCCTGTAACTAATAACTGTTTATACCGTAAAATATATGTAATTTTTGGATATTTAATCTTAGTCAAAAATAGTATAGCTTGAAAAAACTTCCCCAAGCTAGATAAAATCAATTTAGTGAAAACCAGAATTTAGAACGTCTAAATCGCGTTATCAGTTCCTTATTTTTCCCCAATTTTTGCCTAGCCACGAATTCAAAATTGAACAACTGTGCAATTTTAAGCCTTCCAAGTTCACAGAAAGTGTTCTGGTGTATCTTTGGGATTCTGGGCGTTGCTTTTAGAGTCTCCAATTTGTGAATTTAAGATATTATCTTTATTAAAAGTCTACGCGTTTCATTTAGTTTGGTTGATAAGCTCGCAATCAGGCAACATTCGATCGTATTTATGAAAATAATGAAATCCCGACATGGGCTATGTGAGCACTTCCTGCAAAATGGAAGGACAAAAAACATTTCCCGACACGATTTTAACCGGGGACACTCATCCGAAACCTTCATTAAACCATATCAATTATTTAACGGTCGAATGAAACAGTAAAAAATAAACACCTGACAAATAAATTATATGATATTATATCAGATTTGAAAATGAAAACATTTGAAAATGAGATATGACTTTTTGTCGACACTGTCGACGATGATGTTGGTTACATCGTAAAGTGATAAATTTGTGAAATTGGTGCCATTTTAATTCCGTGGGTGACATTTTAATGTTATCGTTTTAAATAAACTGGCTTATATCCCGGATATAATATCCGTCACAAATTTGTCACGAAAGTTTTTTGTTCGCACAATCCGCGATAAACATCAAACTAGTAATTTAGAAAATGGATAAATTATGAGCTTATTTACGAAATTGATAGAATTGGGACATCAGATTCTGAATTAGTTCAAACTGATTAGGTTCAATTGATTACGTTTATGTAATAGTTTATGAATAGACATCGACAAGTGTTGAAAACATCAAATAATCTGACTGCTTATATAAAAATAGAAATTCTAAATCTTGGTTCATTACTAACAACCCTATCATTCCATTTATTCTAAGCAAAAGGGATTAAACTATTTCACATGATACTAAATCGAGAACATTTCATAACGTCATGTTTTCCTAATATAAGATTGAGCCTCAATCATTGAGGTCCCGTTTTTTACTACCACGCGTATTATGGCACAGATAATGTCATGAATCAGGGGTCCTGATTCAGGACTCATGAAAACCTTCATAGACTATGACTCATAGTTGAACTCATTTTCATGAGAAGGCGCTCAAGATTACGTTTTGGGTTTATCCTTCAAAGTCTTAATTCTCCGATAATCATCAGTTTTAATTTCTTTAGTTATTGAGAAAGAGAATAACTTGTAAAAAATTTACTATTCCGTTAAATTGCACGATTTGGTAAACTATGGTTTCAGCTATAAGTTATGATAATACGCTATGCTTAATTAAACGGTGAATTAGAAACGTTTGCAACATACCTGACATCTGTAATGTCATCTGTTATGTATTACATTTAGCCATGGATTGAGTACCAGCTTGTTCAGCTGAGGCCATTTGCCATTAACTTTATTCTGCAATGTGAATCTACCTCCTAGAAAATTACCTTTTCGATCAAAACTATACATATTTCATCCAAAAATCTAGTTTAGGTCAGTTGTTGTCGAGATCGCCACCGGGTTAGCATCATGATAAAATGTGTTCAGGTACCGATCATGGACCATGATTCATGGAATTCGGTATCAGAATAATTTTGCGTGACTTAAAATAAATTTTTCAAGATAAATAATTTTCAATCATTGGTTGTGTCGAACCAGCTCGTAATGTGACTGTTAGGTCTCTCTGTAATTGCTTGTTGTCCTTGTAGTCACGTCACGTGTATTGTATTAGCACATAGAAATAACATGAGATATATGCTCAAAGGGATACTGAGGAATGAGATTATTTGAACTTATAGGATATTTTTAATCTTAACAGTTCTCCTCGTACAAACTATCACCTTAAAAGAGGTTGATTTTGGAACTGGTTACTACTAAGTCCTGTTTTTCGAGACAAGAAAATATCGTTTTTGCGTTTGAAGTACAAATATTCAAGTCGTAAGGTGTGAAATTTTAGTGTTATTTAAAATATTAACGAACTGATTCGATATGAACGTTGACAGAGGTGATATTTAGGTATTTAGGTTTGGTGAACATATCAGGCCGAGCAGGATGACACAGTGGGACAGCATTGACCAGGGCTTTATTGATTCAATTTGAATAACTTAAGCCTGATTTTGCCTAGATTTTCTTGATGTTGTCACTTCCGGAGGTCTCCCGTGAATCATAAACAGGATTCATTTCATCTAATCGTGTCCCACCTATATATTCAAATATTCTTAATAGGCTCTATTTTCAAATGTTAATAGGCTCTTCGATGAAAAAACTACTTTTTGACTTGTGACACTTCCTTCCTTGTCGAGCTTGTTCTCTGTCAATAAAACACGTGATGTTGAATAACCATTGCCGCTATTAATTCACATCCGACCCGGAATATCTTTACGGAATATTTCTGAAAATAAATGGACGTGGATCCGGCAAGCCCTGTTCTTATTTCATTCCAAAGTACAATCGCCATGTTTTACCTGGGCTCTTCCCATTGACGAGCCCTGATGTTTGAATCAGATATCCGCTGATCTAGCCCTTTTGGTGCGAAATTTCTTTGGTCCGGCTCTAATCCGATGTTTATCGCTTATTTTTTATCCTGGTTCAACAGGGACACTCTTGAGAAATCGCCAATTTTAAATAGGATGGGTTTTAACTGGTCTAAATATTTTGTTCGAAGAACTTATCATAAATTACGATTCATAATACATATTTTAAGTGTGAAAGAAAATCTGTAGCTGGTAAGAATCCTGAGCTGAACTGAGTCCAACCTTTGAAGCTTCATTAAGTACTCCCATGGTAAGTACTATGAAAATACTATTTTTTTTCATTTCAAAGTATCATTTAATTAACTCATCATTAAATGAGCTTTTTTCTAATTGCTGATTTCGATATACATTTTAATATGAGTGATTTTCAAAATTTTAAACTTATTGGGTGATTTTGGAAGTAGAGTTTAGTACGACAGATTTAAAATTTCGTTTAAAATTTTGTGGTTTTTGATTTCTTCACATTTGACGACGCTCCTACATATGTTTCTTATGTGTATCATCGGTTTCATCTTGACACACCTATCGTGATAGTAAACATCGGTTTGAGACATGTTTTAAAGTGGCTAATCCAGGAAATAATCCACTAAAATAACGTTATTTTGGGTAAATTCAAACTGTCCAAATCCTGCTTAACACTTCTCTATAGTTGGCATTAGATATATTCTCGTAAAATATGCTTGTTTATTTGTAACTTTTTCAAAATTCCACCTTGTAGGAAATAGGATTCAATGTCATCGTGTCAAGTAAGTGTTCCAGAATGTTTTTGTGAAATCGGTTTAGATAAAAAGATCCGGAGCTGACTACAACGGAATTAGGTTTTCTTTGAATCTCGAGGACAACCGGTAAAACAAAATTAATAAATATAGCCTAGATAAGCCCATATTATAGTTTCATAATTTTATCAAATCGACAGAATAACGCCATCGAGCCGCATAATTCAAGCGGTAGAAGAACATTGGTTAAGAAATATCAAAAATGTTAAGGATTGGGTGGCCATATGACATCTGTGCGTATTTTGGTAAAATCTGTAGCCTTGTATTTATATTTGACCCATTTAGTGTAAGTATGGATTGTACAATATTTATAAAGCTATCACAAATTAATCAAATTAACTTACACTAAAACTTTGTAAACTTTGTGACTACATCTGTGATCCAACTTGGACCATCCAATTCATCAAATTTCGTCCACAATTATAAATCTTCAAACTTCAAAGAAAATTATTCATGAAGACCCTAAAGTTAAAGGGCCTAATAGCTGAAGAATATAATATATGATTTATAAAGCTTTGAAATTTTGCATTTTTGAATCAATACACGAGTTAGATGACGGGCTCATCTAACATTGAAACCGCATGTGTGACCAAAATGAATTTGTTTTCTCTAAACTAACTTACGTGGTAACTAGACTACTATTAAATACCGTCATTATCCATTGATTATGCATGAATTCCAAGTTTACTCAGTAAATAACCCACAAAAACTGGTCTTTGTACGAAACTTTCAACTATGTAAGCATTAACATCACAATGATTTAAGTTTTTAGAAAAAGACTAGTAGTGTGATATTCGAATTCTGAACAAGGAAATGGTCCAGGATCGGTCAAGATCCGAGCAACGAGTTATTTATATTCGTCAATTGGATCGGATATTGAACCTATATCCCTTGGCTTTTAACACATTTAAGTCAATTTAAAGTCAAAATTATAAAAAAAATACTGACAGAGAAATGTATGATATTGAAGATGAGTATGAATACGATGACGAAATCCAAAATATGACCAGTATAAAGGAAATCGTGGTATGTTTTGTTAGGACACTAACTTAATTTCTGTTTCGAATATGTTTAGAACATGTTTAGAACAGTTGCATCTGGTTAAAAAGTTTTAACGTTATTCTAGATTCTATGGGGACTTTAAAACTCCACTTTAATTTAAGTGCAACAAAAAAGAGACTTGAGCCCAAAACTTGAAAAAAATTGTTTGAAATAGGCCACATCATATGATATTCATTTCCACATTCCAAAACGTAGGGCTCGAAACCATTCCGATCAAGTCCGAATGATTCATTTTAATGTTACGAGATACTGATGAGCGGTCAAAATCACAAAAAACGAATCCATTAGTTCTTCGTCTTAGAATTTCAAATTTCAAGTCGCCTAAAAGGTCACTGATTTTTAATTTACATATCATTTCTATTAGAAATTTTCTAATAAATATTTGAGTAGAACTCGGAGTAGAATATTGCTATAATTAGTCTCAATTCCGGGATTTCTTCGAAATTCCACATGAACTAACTTTTGTAAATAGTGATAGACTCATATTAAAAAGCATGAAAAATGATGAAAAATGATACCAAAAGTTCCCATAAACTCTAGAATTTCGGATTTGAAAATCGACTTTTTGACTTTTGCGTGGGCGGAACCATGGTGGGACATCTAGCGATAACTTTGATTGTTATACGAAACGATTCTCTATTGAATTTACAAAATTTAAGTCCCGAACTTATGGGCACGATGTGCCGCGGTGAACTTGTTACGCAGTTCCAAAGTAGTCGACAAATGTTGAGAAAGCAACGGACGATAATGAATCCTACTAAAATCATCACCTCGAAAATTCTGCTAACAGTATCTTTTAGATGGATCGGTTGAAGGAAGAAAATGAACTTTTACAAGAAAAATTACGAATTGAAAAGGAGACTGGTTGGAAATCTGTTGTAAAATGGAAATCAAAATTTGATGAATCTCAATCTCAGTTAAAAAAGGAATTAATGCTCAGGGATCAACAATTGAAAGATATTGCGGCCTCTTTACTTTTATTAGAGGGCCAGTTACAGGAACATATCAAAAATCATATGATACCTATACGGTATACCCTATACCTTGTTTCAAAGATTACAGAGTTTTTTCAGTTAGAGGTCTTTGTCAAGGGCGTATGTCCTGTGTGAAATTACGTGGGATATGTATTTTGGTAATAGTTTCCGCTGGGAATGAGGCCATTTAGATGCAAGAATTTGAAACCTCTGTCAAGAAAACGTGAAACACCAGGCTGAATAGTTTAACAAAGCGTTCCAACGAAAGCTAAACTATCAGAGTCTTAAAAATTTCCGCAATCCACGTTTCATTACATAAAATTTGGATGAAATAACGCATATGGACAATAGTCTATTGTCAATACTATTGACTCAATAGGCGACCGGAAGACGTTTCAGAATAATAGTCGCACGCCTTCTATGGGTCGAAATTCCCAAGGAAATGTACTAAAACTTTACAGGTATGAAACTTTACAAATACTCTATACAAAAAAATTTCACAAACTATATATCACAAACTATTATATCACAAACTCATCTGTGCGTCCTCTTTAGTGTGGGGCATATTACAGGGAAAAAGTTTTATTTAGACCAAAGAGATTTAAATGGAACATTTCAGTTATTGACACAACTTCTAAATGCTATTTTAAAATTATAATTTAATTAACCATTCTGTTTAAACAATCTACAAAAATACGATTCGGGTGATATATTACCAAAGGTTGAAGGTTACTATTCAAATCATATCTAGTTTTAGGATACTATCGATATTAAAGCTAAATAATATCAGGGCTTGGGTGAATGGCGCCCTCTATATTAATAATATATTCGGAGAGGTGTCCTCCTCTTTCTCTCTTATGTGAGCAAGCCCTGATATTAATTCCCTTTAATATCGTTATAGTCTATAACTTATAGTTAAACTCTCTGCATGCCCAAAAGCGCAAAGAATCAAGCTGAAGATTTAGGCACTATCACTGATAGTCTATTTAAGTCTATTTGGATTTGAATTTATCTGAAGGCAGTTGTAGTGTTTTTTCAGTGGCCCAAGTCGAAATGTATATTACGTTTCCCTACTCGTAATATGCAATATTGATGAGTTGTGGTCTGAAAATATTTTCTGCATAAAGTCCAATATTTCGAAGATGCATGTTAGTAATTTTGGAGTCTGATGCGATATCTGCTCCGACTTTATTAACTTGTTTAATCATCCTTGTTAAAGATAGCGCATGCTCTTCGAATTAATAAAATAGACATTCTTTCGTAATTGAACAAATTTTCTTTTCTGTTGCATATCAACCGATTTTTTGAAAGTAATTGTAACGACCACACCGGACTGATTTTTGATATGAAAAAAGATCGAACGTAAGAGAATGGTGAGCCAACTGGCAGAAAAAGATGCCGAAATAGCTGTATACAAGACTAAATTGACAGAACAAGAAGAATATTTATCAAAAATTAAGGAACAGTCGGAAAAAGGTTACCATTCAGTTTATGATCTGATTAACGCTATAAGAAATAATCAAATCGCATTTTGAAACATTTCATCAATTTTTAATTTTCATTTTTTTGGAATCATAATTACTTCCATTAAGAAAATCGTCTACAAAGCCTGTTAACATATCGTAAAAACAAACCAACGTCGAGACTACAACCATCTAACGAAACTGAGAAGAAAGACACTCGACGACTATCACGTGACAGCGTCAGTTCGGATAGAAAATCGGACAGAAATCATAAAAAGAAGAGACGCTCACACTCCACTGATTCGGCCAATCAAATGGGGCGTTCCGGAGTGAGACAATCGCGCCGAGACACAGGCCGAAAATGTCACGACACATCACAAAATTCAACACACCCAGTGGTGATCTCGCGAAAATCACGTGAAAAAGTAAAAAAAGAAAAGCAGTATTTTGACGAGAAAATTATAACATCAGATGATTCTGCACTTTCGCCTGATTTATCAAGAGAGTCTTCGACGACATCTAATTCATCATTTGATTCCGATTCAAGGAACATGGTTTTAAACAAATTATATTTAAAAAAATTGACATACACTGATTAGCAATATGTAACATATAACTACATGTAAGCTGAATCATTTAACATTAAGCTATACTTATAAATGGAAATTAGTACTCCAAAAATGATTTCGAATGGGGTGAATTTGTACTCAGTTCTAGATGGACGTACGGAAAGTCTAATTGAATATTGTAAGAGAACCTTTTGAAGTGGAATACGTCGTTCAACTCGTAAAATGAAAAGTGAGAAAAAACGTCGAGATGAGATCGTACCACAGAGCTCGAGTTCAGACGAAAAAAATTCCGAACCAACAAAAAATAGGGAACCACTTAAACTGAAGAAACGAAAAGAACGTCCAAGTTAAGTGGATAACTTATTCCTCCAAAGCCAGTAGATTCACTCAATATATCTCATTTAATATGAGGGCATATGGTATGGTGTATTGGGTGATCTTACAGCATAGACTATACTGAATAGTCAAAGATGTTCCTTATCCCGAAAAAAAGTCAAAAAAGACGACCAAAATAAGCTGTTGTGATATCTCAATTAGGTCGGCCCGAGATTGATCCGGTCCGAAAAAACGTTTATTCTAAAAATATCGGACCGGTCCGTGATTTGGTATTTTTCTCGGATAAGGAGAATCTTTGTGTATAGACTACTGTAGACCTCGGAGCTAATTATATAGTTTGAAAATGTATTGTTATCCCAATATTAGTACACTACCATCAAGATGTGATCCAGCAATGTTAAATGCATGGGCCAAAAATGAACTTGAACAAGGAATCATGATTTGATTTTGAAATTTTTCATAACCCAGAAAAAAATTTTTGCATCTCATTAAGACCCAATCCGTTGTAAGTATGGAACCGCCATTTTAAACGGTTATTCATCGTAGCTGTATATCCTTGTATTTTACCTGTTTCAACCTTTCAATCCAGAAGACAAAGAAGCCAAATTTTGTCATGAGATAAAAATTCCGTTTTTGTACATACTTTTTTGAATAAAGAACTTTATTCGAGTCGTCGTTGCATGGGACCGGTTCAATCTTATCAGCAAAAACCTAAAAAATGTTTTAATACACGCTAATCTGTGCAGTGATAAATGATAGAAATGTGGCTCCAGTCTTTAATATCACGTATAATTGAACAAGTATCTTAAAGGGGATAAGATATTTTACAAAATTCTCCGTTTTAACGTCGAAATTACCAAAAATTCCAAAAATCGAACTGAAATATAACGGAATTTGGGGTCGTTGTTCTCTTGCAACCGACAAGATTGAAACTTCGATTTGCAGCAAACTGTATAGCCTATATAGGTAGTCTACTGCCTTCTCGACGCCTTTTTATGATTGATGTTATGCGCTCCATGACGAAATATCAAACTTTTGTTGAAATTGGGTCATGAAAAGTGACACTTGATTTTTTCTATCAAAATTAACCATTTTTCAAATTTTGAAAAAAATTCTCGTTAACACTTGGTGTCAACAAATTGGTTTTGAAAAGAGATTTAAAATGAGAAAAGTCTTCATCTCTTTTCGAATGGGCGGTTTTTGTTTATTTCAAATGAAACAAGCTGAGCTGCCAGCTTGATGCGCTGTGATTCTTCAAAAAACAAAATGCATTTTTGGTTTTCACTATACTTTTTAAATTATTATTCATTTGCCAATTCCCCAGAGAAGTAAGGAGAAAAAAAAATATAGAATTTAAATAATTTATTTTTCTAGGTCAAAATGGGATTCACCGAACAGATTGTCGAAATCGTTTTCACTTTTAGAACTCGAAGCAAATGGATATGACAAGGGTTCATAACTGAAAAAAGTCAGATTTGAATAAAGCGATATAGAGTGCTGCTTTTCAATGGTTATGCAATCAGCGAACGACCAAATTTTTTGATACTCAAGAAATGAAAAGCTGTCTAAATCTGGGACTAATTAATTGTCGTCCATACAACTTGACAGAAGTGAACCTTGAGTCAGATAAAACAGTCCTAGAAAAAGCGGCATTGGAAAAAGAACGAGCACAACAGCGACGTCAATATATGAAGCGTAAATATCAGTTATTGGAACAACAGGCAATACTAGGAACATTTTTAATAACTGATCGAATCAAGCAGATTTGGAATTTGATTTTTATAAAAGATGGATAAGGATCGAGGATCGCGCGCGATGAACTTATAAAATTAACAGGTGCAAAGTATTGTACTCCAAACGATTCTAAAACCAAATCAAAAGCTGGAAAATGTCCGTTTATGTGAAATAATCTGTTTAATATGGTTTAAGAGTTTAACTCGACATCGTCATTGGCACCAATGTAAACACATCTCATCATGAATATATTCAATACAATTGTTGATTTTTGAAATAAAGCGCATATGTAGGCTCAATTCAGTGGAGAATCCTATTTCCTAGAATAATTATAGAACACCGTTTAGTCGAATATCATCTTGTGTAGTTTTCATCACTGATCATTTTGAGACAAAATGAAATTCCGAAAAACCATCATTTTCGACAAAAAAAATCAAAAATCATCAATTTTGAAGGTCGTTTCAACTCGTTTCAACCCTGAGACCAATTTTAATCGAAAGCTCGTGGTCGATTTGATATTATAAAAGTCAAAGTCAACTCCCGATTGCTCCCGATTTCTCGAAAACGGACTCTGAAGTCGAACGTTTAGGTCAAGCTTTTAATGGACTCTTTTTACCTATGGACTCAGCTAGAGAGCGTAGAGATTATATCGATTTGTATAACTAGTCTCATACAACATGTATTATTAAATAATAATTTCAACATAAGGGTCATGTGATATACTCGGCGGGCAATGTTAGTTGGATTGCGTTGATTTTTGTGTGGGCTGTTGAGGTGGCTGATAAACTGGTGCTTCTTCAAACCCTGGTAAGCTATCTTGATTTGAGATCAGTTTTGAAGCTTCACGTCTGAAATTTAATGAGATTGGTAACGTCATGTAAATTAATACAAATTGCTTACTCGATAATTTCATCTGGATTCGCGTCACCAATGATGACCTTGAGTCGTTCGTATTCTGCTTTGAGATCGGTGGTATCTGTCATATTAATTGCATCCAGATATCGTCGGGCAATTTCCTTTGTATGAGCAAGTCTTTGTTTTTCCAATTCTTGAATTCGACTAAATCCAAGCCGAATTTGGTCTTCATAAACTGGATTTATTCTTACAAGCTAATAAATATAAATCAAATAATAAATATCATTCAAATTACCATATTCATAATGAAATTAGGCATAATTTTGAACAGTCCAGGATTCATAACTATTCATAGCATTTGAATCATTAACGAATCATTTAACAAACCTGGTCGATAGAAGCTTCATATGATATTTTGGCCATTTTCATTTCATTTTCTTTTGCTTCAAAATCGTCTTTTAGCTTCAATTGATTCAAACTCGACGCTTACGAGAAGGAGGCTACCGTTCCATACACCAGTTCCATCATGAACTTTCATGGAACTTCTATGATGGTTAGTATCATAAATCAACTAAATTTATTGGTATCAAAATATAACCAATAACTCATTGGCAAGGATTAAATGAGAATGGTAGCGATTGTCTTCAAATCGATCCTGTGAGTTTTCTTTATCAGCATTATGCCTATATTCAGCTTCAGCAGATAAATGATACGTCTTTATAAGGCTTAATCTAAATTTTAACTACTTTTACCGTTTTTCCCACAATAATTTGAGATGGTTTCAGTCTTTGCCCTGATGATATTTTACTTTTGAAGTATGAACATGATCAATAGCATTAGTGTATGGCAATGTTGCTTCCTTGAACTGTTTTTCATATCGTTCCACGTCTTTCAACCCACCAAACATTTTCTGAATGAAAATTTGATCAAAATCAATGGACGAAAACGACATGCGCGGACCATCGCGACCGACGCGTCGGATCGAGTCGGACGGTGCATGAATGTTCTAACCTTTGGATAATGATTCTCTCGCCATTTTTTGAGCGAGTCAATTTCCGCCTTCAGTCTTGAATGTGCGCCCTTGTGCAACTTGACATTTAAACTTGCCTCGGACATAATTCCTATTCAAATATTAAGCTTTCCGTGACACTTTTTTGTGACACTTGTCAGATTTATTGGCACCTGGATAGTCCAAGGAATGAAATTAACAGTTTCATTCACTTGAGCCTATTTTTAGACAAAGAGGTCAAAATTTGACAGCGAATCGTCTGGTTCAATAAAAAAAATTTCAAGTTCATAACTCACCACTGACTGATTTTTTTGTGAATTCGTCTGCTTTGGTTTCCAAATTCTTTCTCCATTTTGAATCCCAATTATTAAGTTTTTGAATATAAATGTCTTCTACTTCAAGCCTAGATGAAAAGTTATAAAGTTGTCAAACGAATTATGAACTTACCGTTGCTCAAGAAATTGTATAAAGGATTCGACAATTTTGTCAGAATTTTCTAATTTTCGTAAATAAGTTTTATAAGCATTTACATCATAAATGGATTGATGCTCTGGCTTTACTTTTGAAAATTTTCAATTTTGAATGCATCTGAGTTGAGATCTATGTGACATTGACCTTGTTGGTTCAAAAGAGGACTCATGGACTATGACTCATAATCTATGTGTGTGATTCCCCGCTTATCATAAACCGTAAGATATTATACGTGCATAAAGATGCGTATACGGCCGCACCATTGTTATGGTTCCGGTAGGTATGACTCACATCGCATTGACTGCGCAAAGTCGTACGATTTTAGGGAACCAAAACAAGCTGGCACCATGGTGCGGCCGTTGTGTAATCAAAATATCTTAGATTAATTGAATAAAATCCTTTCGTTGTTGATCCTCCAGATTTATTTGGTTCGGAGACCTGAGTTGAAGGCATATTTTCGGGGACCTAGCATTTTGATTAAGCACATGAATTTAAAGAAATCTTTAAATTATGTTCAAGTGTTTTATATAAAGTTTATATTCGTGAGTTTTGAAAGAAACTATTACTTGATCAGTTACTTTTGCTAAAGGACTTACATCCACATTTGAATCCGATCCACAGTTACCCATCTCTTTCAGTTAATCTGCCTTATCAGATTTTAAAATTAAAGCATTTTTGGTTAAAGTAAAAAGATATTTGCAATGTGCAAACAATGGTAGCCATGACAAGCCAGCAAAATACAATTCCATATCAAGCACTTAATAAGTGCAAATTCGAAAATCGCCATTTTATTGTATACCTTTAAATCATATCATATGTGACATCATATGTGACATATGATATGTCTTTATCATTTTCAATGTCAGAAATTCTGGATATAATAGAACCATATTGTTTTTTTTTCAAGATTTATTTTATTTTATCTTTCGTAAATAAATTTCTTATCATTAATTTGCAGTATAATAAGTACCAAGCTAAGAAATAGCCCAAGGATATTTGGGATGACAACGTTGTTGTCCGATATTTTGGCACCATAGGCACTCCATGAGAATGCCATAATAAATGAAACCCTAGTTTCAAATGGTGTCTTGGCAGGTAGATAGGGACTAGGGAAGATAAAATTGATCACTGGAAGAAGAAAAACATTGATGAATACAGAAACGGCACAGAGAAATCCAACAGACGAAATGTGAATATCTTCACCGAAAATGGAAAATATATAGTTTGAACTTTTGATGTTCAAAAAATATATTCTATCGCGGACGGTACGTGGGGTACGATCGATGACCCACGATCGTTGAACTATTTTCGAACACGGTCCTAAAAAGCAGCAACCATAAACCAATCAGCATTGTTTGTGTTGTGATGATAGATTCTCGTGGACAATATTGAATATAAATGAAAATATAACATGAATAACAAATGCATGCAATCAAACCTGCAGTCATTAATGCCCAATCAAGCATTATTTTTCCATAATAAAAACTCAACAAGGCATTTCCTGCACAAACAATATTTGGAAAACAGCTTTCACCGCGTGATGTCACTCCATTATTTACTAGATGGTGTTAGCAAACATATTAAAATGAAATTTCTATTTTAAGCTTACCAGTTTGAAAGACAAACGGTAGTGTTGAAAAATTTAAAATCATCGAAGACAAAGCTGCTGTGGCTGCCAATAGATCCTTAACTGGATCAACTGTAAACGCTTCAAGACCAAATGTCAAGTCCATTTTCGTTTCATTTCATTCTTAAAAATATTTTTGTCGGAGAGGATTCTTTGAACAAATGAAGAAATAAATAGCTTGAAATTGAGGAACAGGTTGTGTTGCATATGATATGCAGCATATTATATGCGATTGAACATTCTAATTTTCACCGTGATGCATATCCATTGGCAGAGGAACTGAAGTCTTCCCGGCCGCTTTGTAAGCAGATAATCCCTGAAGATTTGGATCTTTAAGACGGCGTTGATAGGCGTAAACTGTTTTAAGGTTTAAACCACAGGCTTCAGCCAATTCTCGATTGGATACTCCTTGTGGTGAACTTTCGACATAAGTCTTAAAATTTTCGAATTTTTTCTCATAGGTTAAACGAACTGTTGATTTCTTTTCTCCCGAAACTTTGCCTTGTTGAGCTTTTTCAGGTCGATGTCTCAACTTATATTTGCTACCCATAAGTTACAGATCTTGGTGACAAAAATATTGGTGATATATAGGGCTGCAGATCATTTCAAAGCTAAAGAAAATTTTGAAAATTGATCACAGCAAACAGTGAATCGATCACAGCACACAGTGCAATGGTCGGCTACCATAGATATGGCCATTTTTGTCATCAAAATCTAAATTCATACGAAAAATGCATCACTGAAAAAGATTCGTGTATAAGAAATTAAAACGACCATGCCTAGAGATCCCTTTTCTAGCTGTTTTTTCCATCCCCATAGATTTTTATAACTGATTGGGCAATACTTCCAGCCATATGATTCGAAATAATCGTATGCCAACGGGAATTTTTGTTTAACATATCCTTTGATAATCGTATTCGTTTCCCCCTTTTTGGATGCTACTAATTTGAAAACAAGCTTCACTCGATCAGGTATCGGAATATCACTAAATATCATTAAATATCATGACTCATGAGGCAAATATGGGCCATAAACGGTTTATAACAGCATCGTGTCCGACCCGATATTAACCCTTTTAAAATTTGATAGATGATGTTTTATCACGGACGACCCTGTACAGTTATACGGAGTAGGGTAGAAACCGGTCACTTTCGACCGTACCCGTTTAATGGTTCTGTACCTGAGTTTGAAATAATGTTTGCTATTGTGAATAAGTTCGTGTTTTCTGTAAGATGTTTCTGATATAAATGACTTTTGACAAATGTGACAAGTGATCGAAAATCTTGTCGGTACTTTTTCCAGATTGATTGTTGAATCTTCTTCGTGGTACTCGATGACGTTATCCATTCGAGTTTCGGCATGGTTGGGATGGGTCTCCGGTAGACATCCAACATCGATCGATTCAGAACTTCCCGGTATGTAATCGACAAAACCCGATGGTTGTAACAAAAGTTCCACCCGATCATCTTGGGAAATATTTTTAAAATCCCCGCGCAGTAAACTGTGAAAAAATAAGCTCTTACCCTGTCCAGTTGCTAAAATATCCGTAAATGCTTCCGGATTCTCCAAATTCAGCGGATTATTAAGATTCAAATCCATTTTTTCATTGATCAAGTTTGGAATATTTTGAAAAAGATTATTCTCTCTAGTGATTATTCGGGGGCGCTGATTGGTCGGCGCCCAATTCATTCAATTTTGCCTACATTTTTTACACTCAAAATTAAAAAAATAGAGAAAACTTGAAATGCGGCCAACTCTGATTTTGCGATCTGGAGTAGATTTTATTGTGAAAGAGAATGCCAGAATTATTTCATTAAACCGACCAAAAGCTTTGAATGCTCTCAATCATCCAATGGTCAAGGAAATGAGGCCACAGTTAGAACAGTGGAAGGAAAGATGAAATTCATATTAGACGAGGCAAAAAGCCCATGACTACGGGAATCAGATAAGAGTCTCTTATAACAGTCTTCTAGACTGGATCTACAAGTATGACACTGTCAGAGATACTCGGACCGCTTGGTCTACGATCATTCGGTCCGAGCCGAGTTCCATCGGCAATTTTTCACGGTCAAAATCATAAGAATATTATTTAAATGAATTTCCTAGTCAGAAGATATTGGCGTAATTGTTATTCGAGGGGAAGGCGGAAAAGCCTTTTGTGCTGGTGGTGACATCAAAGACCTTACTCTACCTACCTATCACGGTGATTTTTCTGGGACTGATTTTTTTCGAGAAGAATATCAACTTGATTATGCCCTGGCAACATTTCCAAGACCAGTAGTTGCACTAATGCATGGGGTTGTAATGGGTGGTGGTGTCGGATTATCTGTCCATACCCCAGTTCGTATTGGAACCGAAAAAACCTTATTTGCAATGCCCGAAACCGGAATCGGTCTGTTCCCAGATGTTGGTGCTGGTCATTTTTTGCCACGAATTCAACAACCCGGCCTTGGAATGTTCCTTGGTTTGACTGGTGAAAGATTAAAAGGTGAAAACTGTTATCATGCTGGTATTGTGAATCATATGATACCTTCAAGCAAACTCGAACAATTAGAAACCAAATTATCCAAATTACCTCCTGGTTTATCTGTCGAAGAAGTACACGAAGCGGTCAAAGAATTTGAAACATTAGATATCGGGGATTTTTCACTTCAGGATCAACTTGAAAATATTGAAAAGCATTTCACTGAGAAAGAAACAATCCACCAGCTGATGCAAGATTTAGATGGTAAGACTAATAATAGAATCAGTTGTATTTTCATTCGGATGATTTTAGAGACTGATTCTGAATGGTCTTCAAAAATTGCCAAAAAACTTCGAAAAATGAGTCCAACAAGTGTGGCAATAACATTTGAGCAAATTAAAAGGGGCGCTGACCTCTCGATTTCTGAAGTCTTCAAAATGGAATACAGATTAGGTAATTTAAAGGAAAAAATTAATGAGGTCGTTGGACTCTCGGATCAATTACTCAAGTTATAACGAATGAGCAATTCATCAAAATCTGACGTAAACCAGTCGTATGTAAGATTGGATTGAGATAATGAAATTTTAGCTTATTCCTGTATACGTCATGAATTCGCCGAGGGTGTCCGGGCCCTTTTAATCGATCGCGACAATTCTCCAAATTGGAATCCATCAAAGATCGAAGAAGTCACTGACGATCAGATCAGATCCTTCTTTGATTTTAAGCCAAATGAATGGCATCCAACACTCTAATATTTATAAACTGTATCAAAGAACTGTTTACCTATTCGAAGTCCTGGTGCGTACTAATTTTGTATCTGGATTATCAATTTTAGACTGAAAATGGCTGAAAGTCAAGAGATGGCCTCATTTACGGATGATGAGTCATCTCAAGATATCCAAAAAGTTAGCCTCGAAGAGAAATCGGAAATAACTGAAGATCCTATACTAAGTGCTATTAATAGAATTGAAAAAATTGATGAAGACTCAAATTTTGGACCAGTCGATACAGATCATTTCAATATAGGAAAGGGTTTCACGTAGTTAAGATTACGTTATAAACAATATTTGTAATAAATGATTTATTTCGCTTTATAACCCCAATTAAGAAAGTCAAAATCCACCAAGTCGAAAAGAGAGTAAAGATTCCGATACTGATTCGGATTCAGATTCTGACCAATCAGGTGGATCCGATTCGGATACTGATAACGAAAAAGAAAAAATTGCATTCAATTTTCAACAAGCAAAGCATCCAGAATCTGACTCTGATAAATCTGACGATGAACCTGTTCGTATTATTCGAGGAGCTGCACCACCACAGTTTCAGACTGGTGATTACGAAGAAGACCTTTTAAATAAATCATTATCAAGTCAAATTAGTCCCAAACCAGGAAAGAAACTTAATAATCGAGATATTAGACAACAGAAGCAGTCAGAATTCTTTGAAGCTAAGGCAGAATCAGCTAGATTACGAAGAGAAACTAATGTACAACTACCCAGACACGAAAATACATTAACACTGGATGACCTTCAAGGTATTTCATAATATTCAAAATATTATCTCATTTTTTTCAAGGAGAAAAACAGAATAAAGAAAAAATGGATAAATGGGCCGAGATAAAGCAACGTAAAAAAGAAAAACTTTTGGCTTTGGTTGGAAATAAAGCACCAACTATGGGTCAGGTAAACGGTTTACCGTGAATCTCGGGATATCCGATATTGAACTATTTTCGTAGGGATTTTTGGATATGAATCCATCACTGAAGAAACTACAAGACAAACTTATCAAACACACAGCACCTTCTAAACGATCTCCAAAAAAGAAACTTAAAATCACAGAAGCGGTCAAAGATGAAAATGGTGAAATTATCGACGTAAAAGAAATTGAAATCGAACAGCCAGTCAAAGAAGAGGTAACATTTAGATGGCGAATTAAAATTATAAGTTAGTTTATTTTAGAAACCGCTGTTTGTTCATTCGGGTAAAAAATCCAAATTAAAACTGCTGAAAGAATCACTTATGACAAAGCTCAAAGAAAACCGAATCGAACGGTTCAAAGAAGAAAAATCAGAATACGAAGCAGATATTAGAAACGACGAAGAAAATTATTTGAATGACGATTTAGAAAAGGTCGATGAAGAAGAAGCTGTTGCAAGCGAGAATTCAAGCTCAGAATCTGATGATCAGAGTGAAAATGAACGCGAAGAAAATGTTGAAAAAGACCAATCAGAAGCCGATTCAGAGTCCGACAATAAAAAAGAATATGATAGCGATGAGGAGATCGGAAAAGTCAAACGACGGAAAAAGAAGAAAAAAACTAATAATTTTTCTGATTCCGAAGAAGACGAATATGAAGACATTCCTCAGCCGTTTTCTAATCAAGAGTCAATGGCTAGTTCTATCAATCCTTATAGAAATATGAGCAGGTTGATTTGATATTTGAAAGTATTAAACTGGACTAAATATTATTTAGACTCGAATCACGTAAGGAAGAAAGAAATGCACCGGTAACTCCTGATCAGGCATCACGTTCATCGCGAGATGACCAATCTACATCTCCGTACAGGTAAGATTAATCCGATGTGCCCAAAATTGATTGTATATTACCATAATGGTACAGCAATATAAAGGAGATCATGGATCCAATTTGGGATGAAGTTTGAGGCGAATTCTTGTATTCAGTTTCCGCTTTGATTCTTATCCGTGGAATACAAACCTTATTTCGTCGTTTTCGAAATCATATAGATAAAGAACGAGAGAAAATTATGGTTCCTACGTTATTTTCAGTGATTTCAAACTGAATTTTGATCTGGACGATTCTATAAGCAGATTTCCTGACGACACAACAAATCAATCTAATATATCAAATGCTAAAACTGAATTGTTTCCACCTGACGATGGTGATGACGCTCAGAATATTGACGAATCTCAATTCAAAAGGGCGGTTGGCCTCACTGATAACACTCAAAGTCAAAATCCGTCGACCCAGGATATTCATAATCTTGATTGGACTCAGACACAGCCATCAGATCGGAAAGAAACACCAACGGAGGAACCATTTTCCAAGTCCGAAATACCGATCAAACAAGAAAAAGAAGTTGACGATAAAAAATCACCAAGAAAGAACGAAGCTAAAGATATTGAAGAAGCACAGGAAGAAGCACCCGTTTCAGAAGGTGAACAAAGCCATTCGAATGAAAATGACTCTTTGGAAAATATAAAACAACCAATTTCTGATGATGAGATAAACTTGGAACAGCAAGCTGAAGAAAATGACGATCCAATTATAATAAAAAAGAAAAAGAAACCGATCAAGAAAAAGTCTACTTTGAAAATGACTCATTTTGAAGATATCAGAGGTTTGCGGGAGTGATTTTTTAGAATTTATAAAACTGACTGACTTTTAGAGGCTGAATTCGATGCAGAGGCAGATCTTGCAAATGTCTCCGGCGATGAAGATGAAACTGGCGCAGATGAATATGAGCATGAAGAAATAACTGAAGTTCTTCCTTCCGAAAGAAGAATGGAAAAGGAGGTAAATCTTAACAGTTGGGCAATTGGTAGTTTCAGCAAATTTTTACCGTTTGAACGCATTTAAACCATGTTTTAGTTGAAAGTTATTCACAATAAACTCGCTCGCGATGCGGATGCAGAAGAGCTTGAACGTGTTCAAAGTGCATTCGTTGGTGATGAAATCGATAATGCTCAACGAAACAAAAAACGTTACAAATGGATTTTGAGTAATGAATTTGAAGGTGCAGCAGAAAAAGATT
This sequence comes from Oikopleura longicauda, assembly GCA_004367895.1. Classification (NCBI taxonomy): domain Eukaryota; kingdom Metazoa; phylum Chordata; class Appendicularia; order Copelata; family Oikopleuridae; genus Oikopleura; species Oikopleura longicauda. The sequence continues at coordinate 24,031 of SCLD01122666.1, forward strand.
CTTCAGATGACGATGAACCACCATCGGTTGAAATTCAATTAAAGATTGAGCAAGAAAAACTTCGGGAAAAATTAGAACGAGAAAAAATGTTGAAAGAATCAAATTTTAACGAAATCGGAAATTTTGAATTCAAAACTGAACCAAAACCAGTAATGAAATCGTCGTCGAATATAATAAGTAAAAGTAAGTAATTTTGTTTCGGCCTCCTGGTGAATAAACTTTTAAGCCGACCCGCACTAACTTTATATTTTAGCAAAACTACTTTTAAAATCAAATAAGTCAAAACGCAAAGATCGACTTGCGTTGGCAATAGCGGATTTAAAACCTTCAGCAGTATCGAAATCGATGGCATTTACATCAAATGATCCTAATAGACGGAAACGAAACTCTGATGGCTTCCAAAATAGTGCTTCGAAAAAGCAAAAAGTGCCCTTATTAGACAAAAAGAAATCCTTATTCCTTGAAATTGACTGATGTCAACCCTTTTCTGTCAATTCATAACCCGATCACTGCCACATATCTATCTAATTGTTTAAACTACTTTAAATACAATTCAATGCAATATCATGAAAATCTCTAATTTAAGATGGGGTGTCGTCACAGCTCGTTAGATGATGAAAATAGCTCACTTGATCAACAAAAGGGAAAATATAAAACCAAGATTGATCCAAGAATCCTTCAAAAATATGATATTCAAGGTAATATTAAATTAAAAAATCAATTAAAATATACCAATAAATTAAAGCATTGATTGGCAAAGGCAGTTTTAGTAAAGTACTAAGAGCTAGTCATCGAGCAACTGGTCAAAAATATGCAATCAAAATGATTGAAAAACTGAGTCATGAATCAAAAGAATCATGTGACAAAGAATTAAGAGTTCTTCGGCGAACTCGACATCAAAACATCATCCAGCTCATAGAAATCTATGAAGGTAAAAATAATATTCATTTTAATTTTCTCGGTTATTAAGTTATATCTTTAGGCACAGACAAAATTTATTTGGTCCTCGAACTGGCCACTGGAGGCGAATTATTTGATCGAATATTACGAACGGATGGAAAGTCTTTTGATGAAACTGAAGCAGTTAGATCAGTTAAACAGATAATGGAAGGTCTTCGATATCTTCACAATATTGGAATTGCTCATCGTGATCTTAAACCAGAAAATATTTTATACTCTCATTCAGGTATAATGTCAAAAAAAATATCCCCATCTGAATTATATTTTTAGGACCAGATGCACGTCTACTTATATCTGACTTTGGATTAGCAGGCTGTAGACGTGATGGTGGCGGAAATTTTACAATGAAGACAGCATGCGGAACGGCAGAATATGTTGCACCAGAAGTATTATTACGTACACCATATACTGTTGCCGTTGATTTATGGGCTGTTGGAGTAATAACTTATATTCTTATCTCCGGACAAATGCCGTTCGATGATCAAAATAAAATGATTTTATACAAGAAAATACTCAAAGCTAATTATGACTTAGACGGCGAGACATGGCAAAATGCTTCAACTCAATGCAAATCATTTATTCAGTCGCTTTTAATTTTAGAGTCAGAGAAGTATGTTAAATATCATATAATATAATTTGTATTTAAAATATCATCTTTGGGTATACAAATATCATAATTCTCTGAAATGACGCCCTGCTTGGAATATAGACTATATTGTTTCATTTGAGAGTTCTCCCCTTCGTATGCAGTGTATTATATTTTTTATACTAAAATATGTTATATTTGTGAAGCTAAGATAGCCAAGGGGTGTATCGACATTATTTCTGTGTCTCCACAGGTTCAGCGAAATGGTCGCGAAACCGTCCCTGTTTTTTCGTCACCGCTGACATCCCTAGGTCTGAAAGTTTTGAAATATCTTTATTTCGACCTAAGTTTATGGTTTCAGGCGTATGACGGCAAATTCTGCATTATCTCATGCCTGGATAACGGAACAGAGAAGTAACCGACTTGCCCGAACAGCTAATTCGAGGTTTATCACTCGAACAAATTCTGGAAAATCGAATGAATCTTCAAAACATTCGAACGAATCCAAATCGCTCACTAGCCAAAATAGACGAGTACGAGCTAGAGAACTTGACGAACTACTTGCTAAATACCACAGTGGCGAATTGTAGATTTTTTTATTCAATAATGTGCCTTCCTTCATTGACAACCACTGTATGAATAACCACTGTAACTCTTCACATAGCTTCAAATCTTTCCATTTTGAATTCTAAACCTGAAAATGTATTTTTTTATTCTTAGAATGAGTAATTGGGACCGATCTGACTTGGAAGCAGAAGATTTCGATCCAAATAAAGACTACTCGGTTCAAGTTCAACGAAAAGACGGTGGTTTAGCATCCACTCAGGTAAAATGTCACGGAATTTCAACGCATTGTCATTTCGTGTTTTAGAGATGTTTGCAAAAAATTGCAGAATCCGAAGAGCTTGGAGCCCAGACGGCAGCAGAGTTACATCGTCAACGCGAAGCATTAGAGCGAACAAAAGAAAGATTAAATGAGAGCGAGGCTACTTTAAGGGAGTCTGAAAGTGAGTTTTATTATAAACTTTTATATAGTCTATATAATATAGACCAGTTCGACCTTTAGAAATCGACCAATTAAAAAATGATTTATTTTTGCGTATAAATTATGTTAAATAAATTCTACAAAATTTTCTATATAAAATTACCCCATTTTCAAAGGTCACATGAAATCGATCAAGTCATTTTGGGGTCAAATGCATCAAAAATGGTTTGGACCGAAAATAAAAGACGACAAAGACAAAACTAAAAAGACATTATCCACAACGCCTTGCCCTGAACCTGTGTCTAATTCGCAACCATCCTCTTCATTTTCTTCCATTTCTACCAGGTAAAATACTAAACTATTCCGTCTAAATAAGTACGGGCACCATAATCACCACGAACATTTTCTTAGCGGGGATCATTTGCAATCACGAACATCTTCAAAAGCGCCAACAACACGTGATGAACAAATCAATCATAATTTGGGACAAATGTCTGATGGATTATCCCGATTGAAAAATCTTGGCTTGACATTACAGGTAAGAAAAGGATTCTTAATTTATTAACGAATCAGAGTATATAAATAAATACGCGATAATATTATGCTATTATTGTGCGGGTTCTATTGGTACTTCTGGACTGTTTCCGACTGGCTGTGATTCTTTTGCTTCTTGTATGGGTTCATCAGATATTTCAACATTCTCTTTAGCTTCAGGAGCCTCTTTCTCGGCTTCTTGGTTTTCTTCGGCATGATTTTCTGTGACTACTGGAGCTTCCTCAGAGGCTGGAGTATGATCAACAGCTTGGGCCTCATTGACTAAAGTTGGTGCATTCTCGATAACAGACTCTTCTTCTTCGTCCTCATCGTCAGTCCACTCAGTCTTTCCCAAAAGACCTGCACCCTTTGTTGCTAAATCGATTTTTTTATCTGATAATTTTCTAGAACTTTGAACTTACGTCTCCTTTCTCCAACTGGAGTCTTGTCTGTATTTTCCTCGTTTTCATTATTTTCAGTTTCAGCATCAGCTATTTTCTTTTTCGAGCAAAGGCCTCCCATTATGAAGTTTCGGCTCCTTTCGAAGTTCTTCTGGACTGAATTTGATTCAATTTAAATGATACAAACTTTTTTCACAATCTAGAATTATTTAAGATTTGAAAACTTTCATTATTTTTTAGACTGAACTGGATGCACAAGACGATTTGATTGATGATGTAGATGCCGCTGTTCAACGCAATCAACTTAAAACTAATCGTCTCAACAAAAACATGAACCAACTGCTTAAGAAATAATTAACATGCCATGATAATATTCTTCTTCAATAATTTCTTGCTATTCAAATAGCGTCATGATGCAGCACGACTGTTCTTTCTGTCTATATATGCTCAGTTACAAATAAAGCTCAGTTTGCAATATTAAAATCGTGACATTTCATCATTTTTGTTTCATTCAGATATGGACTTGTTTAAGATAGATCATGAAATAGTCCTTATTGATGATCGCCCAATGATTCAAATCGAGTTCATTATGAATGACAAACAGAAAAAAAGAATTTTATTCTCATATGCAGAGCTCAAATACTTCATTCTTAATCTTGAAACAGCAAAATCTGAAATGAACTCAACGATTGCTCTTCAAATGAATCGTTACATACATTGACGGTCACAATTATGTCAAGCCTTTTCTGCCATTGATTCTTCATTCACCATTCAATATTACTTATTTCGAACGTCATCGTATTTAGAAAGAGTTTTTGTCGCGTAATAAAAAAAGTTTTCGCTTGAGGATGACATTACCTGAATTGATTGTATTTGATTTGGATAATTGTGTTTGGTTTCCGGAAATGTATCAACTTTGGGGAGGTGGTGCACCCTTCAAACAAAAGTCTGACGGTGATCTGAGTGATAGAAATGGCGAGCGTGTATATTTAATGGGTGATATAAGAAATATTATGAATGAATTGAAAAATGATTCGAAATATGCTAACGTTGAAATTGCAATTGCTTCGTGTTGCGATGAACCCACGTGGGCTGAGGAATGTTTAAGAAAATTCAAAATTAACGACAATGATCATCTGGGATCCGTTTTCAAGTATAAGCATATTTACAAGGTTTGACATAATACATTGATGACCCATGATGAGAATTACAATCAGTTCTCATTGTTTAGGGATCTAAAGCAAATCACTTCCGAGCACTGGCAAATGAATCTGGCTATGATTTTGACCAAATGGTTTTTTTCGATGATCAAACTGGAAACTGCCAAACTGTATCAAAACTTGGTGTTACGTGTGTTCTAACGCCACATGGTGTCACGAGAGCACATTTTGATAAGGGACTGGAACAATTCGCCAATGGAAAAACGGGCACAATTGTTAGACTTTGAAATACAAAATGACACAAATTCTACTGCAATACTTTAGTATAAATAAATCATGATTCTGATTTGAAGTTCATCAATCACAGAACTAAAGAACAGCTTTTGTTTAAGACATCGAGTTAATGAATTCGGTCCGATTTATTTGAAAGAAACAGGCAAATACTTTTCGAATACAAGAAATCACGTATAAAAGGCAAACTGGCAGGGGAAAATGTGGCAAGAGGTTTGTTCTAGAAGTAGCTTCACATGGATTTTTATGATTCAAAAGCCAGAAGTAAATCATCGATTGAAAACTCCCCTTTCACAAGTTCATCTCGTGCTTTTACTAAACTTTTTCCAATATCTAAAAGGACTGGCATGTATGCGTCGAGTTTTTCTTTTGCGTTTTGAATTTCATCCCATTCCAGTTCAAAGATTTGAGAGATGAATCCTGCTAAGATTGTTGACTCATCGGCCAATTCTGTTGGTATTGAAGCCATTTCATTTACAAGTTCAATAATGAATTCTCCAGCCTTGTTTGTTTCGTAAAAATTTGATGTGAATAATCCGACATGTTCTAAAACAGTATCTCTCGAAGATTCATGTTCAAGCCAGTCTGTTGATCCTTCTTTTCTGGTTTTCAGGTAGACATGGGACAACGTTTTCCAGTAAGCAGCTATTTCATAAATTGTATTTGCTGTGGCTTCGCGAACCTCTTCGTTGGACGCCAAAATTTTGATTTTTCTGCTTATAAACTGTTCAAGAGCATGACTATCGCCGAAACTATCCGAGGCAAGACTATCCACAAGATTTTTTGCATAGGTGAATAGTGTTGCAGAATCTTCATCCTTGATAACATTTGCGATTTTGACAAGAATTGATGTTAATTCACCGGACGATTCCATGACAGAGAGCAATGTTTTAGATTCAATTTCGGCCATAGTTTGCAATATTTGAATTCCAGCTTGTTTCATTTTCTTAAATTGATTTTTAATTTACAGCATGAAAATATGTAGAAATAGCCCCAAAACGAGCGTTTTATACTGAGGATTTATACTAGGATTTTCTACTGACCTCCATGAACATCTCATAGCCAGAATGAATCGACATATTTTCTATGCATTCTTTTTCTTGATAAGATCCAAGGCATGATGAAATTTCTTCGTCTATACACACTTGAATTCTACAGAAAAGAAAAACTTCGTTTGACTCCATCGAAAATGTAAATGCATTGAAACTGAATTGATATGGATTTTGAGAACTCATATAGTCTCGTTTTTCGTCAAAGTTGACACCCAAGATATCACTTTTGCATTCATACTGGTCAATAAGTGGAATTTGTAATCTTCGAACAGTGGACTCGGATGCAATACATTCTCTGATATAAAATGATACCGTATCAGGCAGAGGTGATGATGGTTCAATCGAGACATAGACTCGATCACCTATTGCGACTTGATTCTTATCACCGTCCAATTGATTTTTGTATTCGCTATCCGCAAAAACTGACAGCTCCATTGCTTCTGACCATTCATGCACTAGAAAAATTATTCGTAAGCTATTAAAGAATAATGTTATCAAAATTACCTGATTCAACAACTCTTGTAGTGTCTGCCAACCCAAGTATAGTGCTTTGTCTTACTTCGAATAAACTGGTATAAATGCATCTGGCTTTCACTGGCCTAGGACGCATGGTGAAAATAATCACATCCTCTTGTTTTGCCGAAATTGTGATTTCAAACTCAAAAATAATTTGCTTGGAATCATCACTTTGTGGAAAGATCTCGGCTTCATCAAAAGTGGCGGCGATAGTTCCAATGTCATTTTCATCAAAATCTTGAACAATCGATCCTACCATCATTTTCAAATGAGGTTTTTGCATTTCATGAACTACTGAGTTCTCTGTTAATAAAGTTGATTGTGGAACTTCAACTTGAAATCCATTTGACGAACATTTAAGAAAGACTCCTGCTTCTTCACAGTCTCCACTTTCTGTTTTAATACTTCCATCAGGGCAATATCCAAATGAAAATTTTAGAAAAATAGTTTGAATTATAAAACTAATCAGCTTCATTGTCTCTTGTGAATGCTTCTAGTTTTCGATTTTGGGTTATATATGTTCAAAATCACTGATTTGAATCAATCCTCAGGGTAAATTATCTGATCCAGCTGATTACTCTTGCAGATTAGAGATGGTGATCTAAGCGTGAAATATTTATGTTCAAAAAATTTTGCTTGAGGCAAATAAGTTCAAAGTTTGAAAGCCAAAATCTTTCTTTTTATCATGATCAATTTTAAGACTGAAACTATCCGAGCTGACAAAATGACATTTTGGTACTCAAGGTGAATCCTGTTCACTTTACTCTCTTGAGAATGTCCGATTTTATTTAATTACGACGTTCTCTGAAAAATACAACTCACCTGCACACTCCTGAACGTTCAAGTTTTTTAAATATTCAAACGGCTACCGAGTTACGTGTTAAACAAATAACGAATAGTCAAAAAATCCATTAAAAACTTTGAACTCTTGGTGGCGGCAAAATAATATTTTATGGTTCTAGTTTCTAAGTTAAGTACAGGACAAGGAGTAGCCTACACCGTGTATGACAAGGTTTTTTGTCTTATTGTGGGCGACTTTCCACTAAGTGCATAATGCACTAATTTAGATACATAAGACACAAGAATAAATTATACCCTCAAAATTATAAACAATTCAAAGTCAACTTCGAATATTAGTTAACGATTCAGTCAATGATTGACAATTACACTTCAAAAGAGATAATTTAAAAGATTTTTTCAGAAACTCATTTTTAGGGGACTTCAAACACAATTTTCTGAATTCTAATCCAACGTTAATTCCTTCAGACTAGTTTTATTCTAGTTATAAATTAATCTTCAGTTGGAGGAATGAGTGGAACTTGATAAGCGGCATAAGCTGCAGTCAACTTTAATTTCAAAATTCATCAGCAGCAGCTCTCTCGCGCCAAAAATTTCATCCCTTTTTATAAATATCATTTGTCGGACAAAATATCATCGAGTAAGAGAAAATAAAATGAAATTAAGCTACGTTTTTGGAATCGCTTGTGCACAAAATCCACTCACAATGCAATATCGGATTGAACGGTACCAAACTCAACACCGAATTTCTGGTAGGGAGAAAAATGGGATTATTAATTATAGAGTACAAAATTATTGAAATTTTAGGCTATGAAACATTGGAAGAATTGAATGAAATAATGAAAATTAATGAAGCCCCATTATTAACAGATAATATGCATTTCAAAACTCAATATGTATCAATTATGCTTTCTTGGCTCACAGAAAACCAAGATCATTCTGCATTTGAAAATTATGGATGTCACTGCAACCTATCCACTATCGGCCAAGACCATCCCTTTGTAGGTTATCGTAAATCCACAAGTGGCGCCAAAGATGAAATTGATTGGTTTTGTGCCCAACACAAGACATGTCACAACTGTCTTGCTAAACAAACTACTACACCTTGCAACGGATTATAAATATTTTAAATCTTTTTCATAGCTTTATATACAGGTTAAATTCTATATATTCAATTGAGTTCGATTTATGATCTAGATAGTTGGAATTATCGAAACTTTCGAACGATTCGAAAGAAAGTTTGTTCCGATCCAAGTTTATACAGAATGTGACCCGCATTTGAAAGCGTCTAACTTGATTTCTTTGACTAGAGAATTAACAAAAAATCCGATTTAAGCGACCCGTCTCAAACATCTTATAGATTTGAATTAGGTTACCGCAACGACGAAAGAATTATTCGCTGCCTAGGTGTTGAGTATGATAATCAATGCGAAGTAAGTCTTTCTAGGGAATTGTTGGCATTCTACAAATGATAATTGTTTGGAATCTATAAATGAAAATTTAGGAAAATTTATGTCAATGTGATAAACGACTTGCACTTGCTTTATCGCGACGTGAGGACAAGATTAATCCAAAATATTCAAATTTGAATCAGGAATGTTGAATCAATAACCTTAACGCTGAATCCAGTTACAATTCAGATGTGCACTAGTTAGTTTCAAAAATAGGTTATATTAACAGGTCACAGTCTGAATGCAAAATAAATACACAAAACGAACATTTTGATCAATGCTGTGGCACCGAAAAGACTTTCCCATTTAAGTGAGTATATTTTCACAAAAAGCTGTCTAATTGACTATGTTATCATTGCTCAGTCACCAATATCACTATAGCTATCAAAATTGATACCAATTTAATAGAATTAATTAAGTCAACCAGCACATCCAGATTTTTGCTGTGATGGGCCACTGTCAACTAGTTGCTTCAACTTGTGAATGTCTCCAGACAAAATTGGTGAGTTACTGAAAGATTTTGTAACTCTTTTGACGATAAACTTTTCTATTTGAATAAAGTCTACTTTTGTTACTTGTTTACTCTGATCATTGCATAATTGAGTTACACAATTAAGAATCAAGAATTTCTAGTAATATGCTTCAATATATTCTATAGAGCGTACTGCTTGTGCTCAATCATGGCGTAAATTTTGTTATCATAATGATTGTAATAGTGCATCTATGTGTCATGCACGAAATCATCGCAATAGTTAAACAATGGAAGTTAGGGTCTAGTGGTCAAAGATCCTGCTTAAACGACGCCATAAAAGGCAATAACGATGGGGATTTTTTGATTATATAATCAAAACTGTAACACAAGTTGTGTAATTAATGAAATATTTTTGGATACCCATAATTATTGAAAATTTATCAGAGAAATGAATAGAGGTTACTCGAATCTTATAGGTCAGGTTGTCAAGATACAGAAATAATATATCGAGTTGGTAGCTCTTAAGGCTTAAGAGTCTTTAAGCGCCCCGCGTGACGTTATTTTAGTAACCTATTAAGTTGGATTTATTCCGACAGCATTTTGTTTTCTTATTCATGGCGTGATATTACCAAAATATGTTCGCCCAAAATCATTACCAAAAGACAAATATACAAGCTTTGACAATATTGCAGTTTCTTTTTGTCACTCAACAATTGTTGGAATAGGATCAACCCTTGCACTTTATTTGAGACCAGAACTTAATGAAGATATGCTGCATGTTAATGATAAATTTTCTTTGATAGTTGTTCAAATATCTTTTGGATATTTTATCTATGATCTTCTTGACATGCTTCGCATGAATAGTTGGAATCCCTTGTAAGTCATAAAAACTTCGCAAAGTTCATACATGAGCTGATTAAAACTTATTAGTTCTCAATTGATAATTAAATCCTAGAAAACTGAAAGAAATGGTTCTTCATCATGCATGTTGCATCACATGTGCCACCATTGCAGTTTATACTGGTACTTATTCCGGATATGCAATGGTTGGGCTTTCAATGGAAGTTAATAGTATTTTTCTTCATGCACGGTTAGACCTAACTAAAATTTTAAATTTATTTTATACGTAAATATTCAGCGCATTGCTCCAGTATTGTGGTCAGCGAGGAACCACTACATTCAAAATCGCTTCTTATTTGAACATCTTAACAAATATAACTCACCGTCACATAACAGGATTGAGTCTTATTGCATGGTGCTATAATGTTGCATTACCTGATCCAGATCTTGGTCTCACTGCCTATATATGGACAATTATAACAGGCTCAGTTCGAGGTTGGTGACCAGCCGTTGGTCTAATTGTCATTGAGTCATCTTGTATGGACTATACTGTATGAATCACAGCACAGTATGATCTATACACTTTCGAAAACAAACCTTTGTTTAACTGATTGAGTTACTATCAATCTATTAAATATCAAATTATTTTATACTTGCTTCCACAGCGATTTTATCAGAAACCACAACAAAGAAATGCATGAACCTGCTACTAGCACCATAACATTTAAAACAAATAAAAAACGTATTTGAAAAATTGTATATTTATCTTTTCAGATTTGTTTTATAAATTGAAATAGCAGGTTAACCGACTGTTATAGGTGGAGGAGGAATTCTTGTAATCACTTGAAGACTTCCTTGTTTCAGACCAAAGAATGGGTAAAGTGGTTTCATGAAATTGATACTTAATCAGACTATTCACAGACTTGTCTTATAAATATCGACCATGAATAATATTCCTTAAAGTTTGATTAGAATGGTCCTTGCCTAAAAGAATGTATTATTCGTCTTGGTCGAACCGTGGCATTAACAAAAGAAACTTTTCCCGACGCCGGATCGGATAAAACTCCAATTCGTATTATCCGTCCATTTCTTGTATGATGACGAGGAATCATTGCCGGCGTAATGTTTGATCTATTTAATACCGAGAACTTTCCCAAACTATTCCTTTGTATAGACCAAGCATTCCATTCATCGGGGACACTATGCTGCATAAGACCACCTTTGAAAGCTGAAAACACAGACATAAAAACAAAACCAAAAATCGTATTTCAGCCACATTCCTTTGCTAGGTTTCATGAATCGATGTGATATTCCAATTTTATATTCTTGGGCCTTCGAAACATTAACTTCCCAATACACAAGATCGAGAGGGCAAGCGCTGTCACCAAGTATTGTTTGAAAAACTGCTTGATTTTGATAGGATGTTGTCGAAAAAACATTTCCACTCAGATTTATTCCAGAGCTTGCCGATAAAAGCTTAAGAATTTTTGTGTCCGGACTTTAATGGTGACAGTCTGTCACTGACAGATTTCCCTTTCGAGCGTCATAGTTATTCTCAGGGCGCGCCTTATTTTTTTAACATTGAGTGAAAAATCATATCAAAATATTACTCACATCAAGTTTGAAATGAAATTGAATTTCTTTTTGAAAAACGTCGTTAAGTTCCAGTCGGTGATGGGGTTTAAGTTTTGTCATTTTCGTTTCTGACTTTGTTTCAGGTTTTTGAAAACGAGTTTCAAGTCTTAGAGCTGGCAAAGGGTTGCGTATCTGCATCAAAGAATTTCAATCACTCACAGCTGTTGGTAACCCTTCCTTGAGCTTGCATTAATAGAGGCTCAAAATCAACATTTAAATGGGCAACTTTTGGAAGCTGAATTGTGGGTTTTGATGCTTCAGCATTTTCAAGTTCAGAAAGTGAGTTCAAAACTTCAATTGTAGAATCTGTTCGCTTTTGACTCTGACCAACAAAATACGTGATTTCATTTTCGATGACTTCTCGAGCTCTTTCTCGCATATCATTTACAGTTGCTTATTTACGTTTGCAGGAATACGGAAGCAATGTATTGTATTGTCAAAAAAAAGTTTCCATAACTTATGGACCATAAGTAAGACTATTTTACTGAATAACTTAAACAGTCACTTAATATAAAAATTATACATATATTTCAAACATTCCTAAAATTTCGTCTTCGCGCTGCTTTATCTTATCAATCAAATTTTTGCAATCGTCCTGAATTTTCTTACTTATAAAAGTGTATTGCTCGTTTATAGAACCAGCTGAGAAAAATGACATGACAGAAATCATTTTCTAACGGAACAAGCGATACTATTTTTATGCCATTTCCTACATCAACAAGTTTCTGTGCTTTTCGCGAATTCATTCCAGTGATTTGATCAATTCGTTTTAACAAACTTTCTTTCGCTTGTATAATCTCTTTGCACACATGATCTTTGTGACCGCCAATAAACGCACACTTATAACACAATAGTTTTTTACATGTTAAACAAATCAATTCACCACTGTTCAAAATAATAATATTGAAACAAAAATGAGAAGCATAGCATTCTCATCATTATTTTGATCATTATTTTCATTTCCTTGAGTTGCAAGTTTGACACAAATCTTCAATTTCATTTTGAAACATTTTGTTTGGAGATTTTGGTGTTGACTCAGTTTCAGAGTTTTGTCTTACTGGTGGCGAAATGCTTCTTGATCTTGAATCTGCGTTTGTTTCTTTTAATTTCTTACCCGCCAAATAGCCAGTTTTCAAATCGGAATTACCGGTTTCAATTTCGTGTCCCAAATATTCGTCGAATGATACTTGGCGATCGTTTTCATATGAATTTACAGTTTCATGTTCCTTATTACTACTTATTCTTTCACCATAAATAAAATGTTATCGCACCTTTGTTTCTATTTGCATCTTATTTAGTGGCATAGCTTCCATTTCTCTTGACATGTCGCTTGTCTATTTATTTGAACGAACAGATAATGAAAGAAAGCCGTTCCTGTCCCAAAAACTGCCGCTCAGATTAGACCCCATTCTTCCAGATTATACTCACTCTGATTCTTTTGTGAAAAATCATTTCTTGAAAACACTTCAACCTATTTTATACTGTTTGCTTTGCTTCTTAGCTACAATTAATTATTATTCTTATAATTATTTTGAGAATCGTCAAAATCTTTCTCGTCAGGGTCTGCTTTAAATCACCTGGTTCAAGTTCGAAATTCGTTTTAGGGGGGGGACGTTTAAGGGCTTTCTACAATTTGTAAAATCTTCAAGTGGAAACTTCTAATGCGAACAGTACTAGCCTATCCGATCTAACGGATCTCTTCTCCAGCCAAATGAAATCATTATTTGCTAATCAAAAGTTCGAACTTTGGTTAAAGACTTGTATTTGACCTTGAGTAAAAACCTTCACACCTCGATATTACGATAATTTGTAACAATTCATTTCTTATCGAGTTTCCTATGAATAGAGTATTATTTCTTTCAATTTTACATTTTGGATGGGCCATTTGTCCTGACGGATGGCATAAAGACCCCGAAACTTCATGGTGTTATAAACCATTCGAAAGTGGTATGGAAAAGACTTGGAATGCAGCGGAAAGTCATTGTCAGTCTCTCGGTGGGGATCTGACTGCAATAAGAAATAAAGGAGAACAGCAAATGATAGTTTCGATTCTTAATCGACGATCATACGATTATTATTGGATCGGACTCAATGACCTTGCCCAAACTGGTAGATATGAATGGGTAATCAGTGATGGAAGCACTGCAAATTATGATAATTTTCAATTTTGGGCTCCTGGTATGCCATCAGATAGTGACGGAGCCAGGTGTACATTTATGCTGTTCTCGGATCATTTGCCTGGTGGTGAAACATATGGACAAGAAGGAAAATGGGTTAAAGGTATATGCAACAAACCATATAAATATATTTGTCGTGTAAAAGAAGCCAATTTTGTCTCTCCATGCCCGTCTGGAGATGACTGGTTTTACTCTGAAGAACTCAATAAATGCTACAAGTAGGTCATAGTAAGGGGTTAAAGTACACCAAAAGCACTGACCAGATAGACACTTTCGGCTTTATAAACAAATTTATCCTTCCTTAGGCTGTCCGCTAATTCAAACGATTGGCACGAAGGATATGATAAATGCAAGAATAAATTCGGCCTCGATCTGGCGAGAATTGACAGTGAATTGGAACAAAAAGAAATAACTCGAATGATAAAAGAACGAAAAGAACGATGGATGTCGACGAATAGTGGAAAATGGAAGGATTATTGGATTGGTTTATCTGATTATTTCACTCCCGGAACCCTGACTTGGTCACTTCATCAGGACCAGCCATCTTTTACAAACTGGGCATATGGTGAACCCAATGGTGATTTAATGAGTAATAACGTTGGTGCGACTTGTACTTTTATTCCAAAAGACATTGAAAACACAGATAAATGGCAAACGAGTGCATGTGGACAAAGGGACAAGTCATGGATATGCGAACAAGAAGCTGGAAAAACATGTCCATTAGGCTGGACATATTTCAAAGCCAAGAAAGATATTGAATCTTGTGTTCTATTTGTTGTTAATGGCCTTGAGTACACCACCTGGTGGTCAGCAAGGCAATACTGTGCTTCTATTGGTGCTGAATTATTTGTTCCTGAATCCAAAGCAGAAAACGATAATCTTGTAAAGTATTTTGATGAATGGAAACGGGCAGGGTTGACACAAATCTGGATAGGCGTATCGGCAAACGAAAATTGTGACTTTCGAAAATCTAATGGATATCCCCTCAATTATAAAGGGTGGTCAGGGGATGAACCGAAATGTACTTCAGATTCAGATCCTCAGGCGGGTTTTCAAATTGATATTGCGTGTTTGGTTTTCATTGGACATACTGAAAGTCCAAATCTGATTGGCTTAGAAATTCTCTAGTATGATTTAGAGCGTCATCTACCCTGCAACAATTCGAAAATAAATATAAGTGTGTTTTCATCAGTACACTTGCTAATGAAGATAATTGGAAGGTTGGAAACTGTTATTCAAAAGAAGCGTTTGCATGTAAAATAGGTGTTGGGCAGAAAATACACGAAGAACCTATTGATGTACCAGATTATTATTGTGCTCAAAGTCCAGACTACCTTGAAACGCCCTTTAAACTTTACCAAGATGATATCACGGGGCCGAAATGCTTCCAATTTTTAAAAAATAGTGGGGATATAAATGGAGTTCCAAAATCTTGGGATAAAGGCAAGGAGAGGTGTGAAGAACAAGGTGCTGTTCTTGCATCAATACACTCTCCACAACAAAATGCTTGGTTCAGCAGTCATATTCCTGTGAGTCTACAAAGGGTAAACCATAATTAACGACCAAAACTCGGAAAACGGTTTATTTAGGAAGCGAATTTTTGGGTCGGAATGGGTCATGTCAATGGTGTGAAACCTCAAACATGGATAGATGGTTCAAAGGTCGATTTCGATAATTGGGGTAAAAACGAACCCAAACAACCGACTGAAGGCGAAGATTTATGCTGTCGATTCAATTATGTGGATAATAATGATTTAGATAGAGGATATTGGTATGCACGACCATGTAAAAATGAGTATAAACCTATTTGTCAAAAAGACGCCATTCCTGGACACGACCCGAAGCCTACTGAAAATCCACCTTTACCACCTCATATAAATTGTGAAGCAGACTGGTTTTACATGGAGTCATCTGGAAACTGTTATCATATTGATCATACAATGATTAGTTCATTTGATGCTGCTGAATCAAAATGTATTGGAATGGGAGGTCATTTGACTTCAATTAATAGTCCAGATATACAAGCCGAAATACGACTACATTTAAATGATCCAGGGTCAGTAGGTAAGTCATTTGTACATTTTAATCGTAAAGCTAATTTAAAGAGTCTTGAAAATTTAGTATTGCTTAAAGCTGTAAGCCTTAAAGTTGTGAATATAAAGTGTGGTGCATCTTCATCGTGATCATCGTCTCTATACTGCAGAATTCGGGCGAACTGACCATCGAGAAGACGTACCCCACTTTATATTAATATAGGGATATATAGAGAGTAACACATAAGATAAAACCCACTGTGGAACTGCTTCGGAAACCAGTTTAAAATGGGTTTTACCTATATTTTAAATCAGTTCTTATCTCCAATTAAATACCATGATATTTTAGTATTTTGTCATGTCTTTCATATCTGATGAAAAACAGCAAAATCGGATCAGTTACAAATTTTAAATTTGGAAGTTAACTTACTTCGGGTACAACCTGTCGGGCAGGGATACGAGGGCTCATACGAGATTGGTTGTTCTAGCACCGTACTCCCGTACACTTCGTGCGGAGTACAAAGAGTACCGGGTAAGAAGGGTATTGTACTCTACGGTACGAAAATTAGCACGGGGTACGGTCATTATTACCAGCATTTTTTTCTTATCAGGACAGGGTACGAGGAGTTCGTAGTACGAAGGGTACGGTGCTCCCGGGGTACGAAATCTAAAACAGAGCAGAGCTCAATACTTTTTTCATGATAATTTGAAACAAATGGGTCATGTTTGACAAAAATAAATTTGCAACAGGTTTTCGTAAGAACCTTGATATTTCCTTTTTGAGTTCCAAACAAGATCATGTTGGACAGGTCACAACCTGTTAGTACATGGGTCATGCAACATGGCATCAAGATTTCTGCAATATTCAATAGTTTCCGCAGCGTCTGGCAAAATAATGCGGAAAATAATTTGAAACAAGTGTTTTTCTAGTGACCAGTTTTAATCAAGAAGAAAAATGTTATTTTAGTTTCCAAATTCCAAAAAATCGAAAAAAATGATTTGATATAAGTTATTTCCCAGGATGGTATTAAATATGAAATATAATAAAGAACATAACCAAGGTACATGTCAGCGTATGAACCATACGGTATGCTGACAATTTGAATGAGTCAAATTAAGTTCAAACAATGATTTTCTCTGTCTTTATGTGCCTTTCTCTGTCAATATTTAAGCATTATCGCCTCTTGATAGACAGGCCGGGAAAAACCTCGTTCATCATAAAATCGCGAAAAAAAAACTTTTTTCGAGACCACTTTTTACAAAGTCACTTCATTTAACCGAGAAAATGGGTGTTGAATTCATTTATTTTGATGTTCAAGGTCGTGGTACTCAATTCAGACTATGCATGCAAATTGCCGGACTTGACTTTGATGATACGATTGTCCCATGTGCCGATTGGCAATCAAAAAAAGCAGAATTTGAAAACATTGGTCTTGGCCAGCTACCTATATTGAAGGTTGATGGAAAGATTTTCTGCCAAAGTGATGCAATGTACGAATGGGCAGCAAAGAAAGCTAATTTGATTCCAGAAGATCCAGAGAAAGCACTTGCTATGAGAATGGTTGTGGGTATGTTTTTGATTTTTTTCTTCAAAAACGTTTAATTCAATCAATATTTCAGAAACCTTGAAAGAATGTGGTCTTCAAGCATTCATGGTTGCCATTGGAGCTGTTGAAGCAAGCGGAGGACAATTTTTCAGTGCCGGAGGAATGGGAGGAACACCTTTGTCAGGTATGTTTCGAAAAAAGCGCTGGAAATAACAGCTTTTTTTTCCATAATTGTAACTTTATTCAAGGAATTTAGTAAAGTACAGAGTGAGTAATGTTTTACTCGGACGTTTTTATATTCAAAAGTTGAAGTTAATTACTAGTTAACAACAATTCAAACTTGAACAAATCCTCAGATATTAGATTACAAAAATTCAAATTTCAGATGATGTTAAAGAAAAACGAAACAAGATCGCCGTTCCAGCGATGATTGGTGCAATAAATGCGCAAAATGCCAAAATCGAAAAAGTGTTGAAGATGACCCAATCTGACGAGAACTACTGTGTTGGGAATTCAATGACTTATGCTGACATTGCTATTTTCGGGTGGAAGCAGTTCTTGCAAGATCCAACATTTAATAAATATGGAGACATTAAATCCTCACTGAGTCCAGTTTTGGCAAAAATCACTGCTAATTTGGAAAAACATCCAGCTGTCCAAAAATATCTAGAAACTGATGGTAAAATGCCATATACTGGAATGAACATTTTGTGGTAAATAAACTTAACAATGGTTTTCTGATTTGTGCTGAGACGTGAGCCGCCCTGGGCAGTTCTTGGCGCAGATTTGAGGTGTAAGATAATATAGAATCAGAGTTGTAGGGTTGGTTGGATCAAAAGCGGGTAACAATGTCGAAAGACAGAAAAGATATACATTACATTAATAGAGTCTCCATACAATATATATCATTAGACTATTACAGAATCCCTTTGATTTTCTCTTTTACCAATAAAGTATTTCTTTCAAACTTATCACATGCATAAAATGATCATTTTGCATTTTCATGAAATGTTTTCAATAACTTTGATTATTGTTAGCTTGAGCTTAAATAAAAAGCTTTATCTCAATAATGCATTAGCGACTCGCTGTTTTATAAAAAGGACACCCTAGGTGTATTGTGACTTAAATTTAAACTTAAGAATTGCAATGGAGGAATTGCCAATGAAAGAGGAAAAGAGATTTATCCGAAATAGGAATAGGTTTCAATGAAGTAATAGTCTTTCCTATTTATTCTGAGTTGGTTGTAATATGAAAACATCGGGTTTTCAAATAAATGCTCATCTGGTGACCAGTAAGAAGTCTTACTAAGAAGAGGCTCCTCTGAGGAGCGATCATGATAAAATAATAAGCTCATAAGTGTCCTAGTTTCAAGCATCATATATTATGATTAATATTGAACCCCAATGAAAATGGAATCTATTTTAACCCTTGTTGACAAATCCCGAAAACTATTTCCAAAAATCGGGTGAGCTTTCGGTGGCTTTTGGAAATTGGGTGAGTACTCAGCGTGTTTTTTGGAATTTTTTTCCAGTCAAAAAATATTCCTACCTTGGTACTCGTGAAATTTGATGCTGTGTGCTCACGCGGATTTTCTTAATTTATTTTTTTCTCAAATCGTCGATAATGAAAAAAGTTTCCGATAAACACCCTGTGTTGCCACCCCAAATCCTAAAAATGCCATTTGGAAAAGTTTCCGGAAAACACGCTGTGTGTTCACTCAAAAACCGGTCAATAAGGGTTAAACATCAATACACACAAAAACCGGATAAAGACCTCTGAAATTCAAATGGCTCACTCCAAAGGTAAGTATTCAATTTTTACAGTTTACAATTGAATTCAATGTCAATCGATTAAATTTTTTGAAGTATATGCCGCATATTATATGCCGATTGAGACTCTTTAGTTAATGACGTTAGATTCATGTCGATACTGACACGCATTGAAGTCCATGTTAAAAGTGACTTTTTAGGTCATTAATTATAATTTTGTTTTGGATGACGTTGGTATTGTATACTGTACACAGTAGACTGTTAATAGTTTAAATTAAATTTGATGATTAAGAAGGTTGATCCTGCTTTTCCAAAAGTACGTGGTACAAGACCGCTCATTATCTTGGTAAGGCTTTTGCTTTATAATGGCAAATGGTCTAATTTACCTTCAATAACATTTTAACACTGACCTTATTGCCATTTCAAAATATTTGCAGACTGTTGCTTAGCCTTTTTTATATAATATATGTTTTATAATTTATCATATGTGACCATGTATTATTAATATCTATCCTATATTATTTCCTAACCAGCATTAAAAAATTAATTTCACGGATATGATGATCGTCACCAACATTTTTTCGTCAACGTTCGTCATCAACATGGTCAACATTCAACCGTAACATGCTAACAAAGTACAGTTTTTAGTGTACCGAATCATTACTGAAATATTGACTTGCCTAGAGTCAAATTAAATTCAACGAATAATCTGAATACTTATTTTGAAAGTGTACTGTTCTAGTTAAACTCTTTTAAATATTTTATAAGGATTGACAGCAGAAGCCAAAAGTGGGAATAAGTTATAGCCGACAAGAGGATGAAGATAGGAACAGTCCTTTTTTAAATCTGCTTCGTTAAAAATGTATTGTAGGAAAAGACTTTTGGCCATTTGCTTCTTAAATCCGAAAGATTTAAAATTAAGATAATTTCCGAAATAAAAATCATCATTAAACCACTAAATATTTCAATACTAAATATATATATCTTATGTATTATTATCAAATCGCCATCAATAGTCACGGTTCGCTTTGGGCATGTCACCAGTGTATCCTGATCAGGATACTCATCAGGATACTTCCAGGCTTCAACAGGCATGATATCGTATGAACATAATGATAACTAGCTGTTAAATTCTCATCATTCTGAATAAATAGACCATGCGATATAGTTTACACTTACTATTGATATTCTGCTAAATGCGAGTTATCTTTTTCAACGTTAATGCCATATTGATCAGTCAAAAGTCATTATTCGGAAAGTTTATCCTGAAAGAAAGTTGAATGCGATTAATGTTTTGCCATCAACCAAGTTTTTAAATTGAGATATGCATGGTGTGAGTCTAAAAAATCAAAAATTTGAATTAAAAGGCCAAAAACTTCGGCCCATCAAGTCATGTCATAAGAGAAATATGGATTTATGCCGACGACTTGTTCGTTATGAACATACTTGGGTAGTTATAAAATTCTGTTTTTTCTTAGAGAGGTTTTCGAAATGATGTTGATTAGATGGCACTTTCAGCCAATCAAATCAAAGTCAAGGGAGTGCTACCCAATCGGAGATGAAGGCTTCATCATGGTGCTCAAAACATCAGTTTTGAAACCTCTCTTTGATTTTGAAGTCATATTAGCACTAAACTTTAATAATATGGACTAAATAATGATAAAGGCTCACATCATGTGAGTCACATGCCGATCATTTGCTCTTTCATTTGATAGATACTTTATACAGCATTGAACTGTACAGGGAATGTAGGTAATATATACATTGCGTTGGATTAACTGTAAATTAATGGTATCATAATGGGTTTATAGGTGCTTTCGATTCTGATTAACCAAAACATTGATTATAGTTTAAACTGAAAAAAAACTCGAAGGGTTTTGCAGACGATTGATTAGAGATAATTTTACCGAAAAGCTGATTCACTGACGTATTTAGTGAATAATTGTTCTATTTAGTTATTTTGCCTCGAGGGAATTTTGACTCTTTCGACACTCGAGTGACATAAAGAATCTCTTTTCAGATGCGACAATTCCTTTACTTGATTTTTCGAAAAAAAAGAACACCAAATATATTCAGCCCCGGACCACATCAGAAAGAGACTTTGTTGAAAAATATCGTAATTTAAAATTGTGGCGATTAATCCAGAAGATAAAGTGGCAGCCTCTCAATGTTCCCCACAAGTAACGGGATTTGAGTTGATTAAGTTTAAATAAAATAGATACTGAAGAATACCCAATGAAAGAGGAACGGTCGAAAGCAAAAATTTGGAATTTATCACTTAAAAGTTGGAAGGAAAGAGCTTTAAATGATGAAATCACCCTTTTTTTAAAGTCGATCTTGTTAAAAAAGCTTAACTTAGAAATCATTTTCACTAACTGTGAGACTAACACTGATTTTTTATTAACAGAAAATAATGAAATTTCAGGACAAAAAACGAAATGGATTCGAAGCTAAGGATCCTTCATTTATGGGTTCAGACGGAGTTTACAAGAAAATAGATGTAAGTCTTTTATCCTGATCCTTATGGGATTTGTTGCGACCCATCATACTCCTAACTCATGCAATATAACATGTCCAAAATGCCCATGAGACCGGGTCTTGAACAATTGCTCATTACAAAACAAATCTTGTTAAACAACTGTCGTGTTTATGATGACCTACATGTAGGCCTTCATTATAGATTTGGTCGTATTAGGGTCATTTATTGCTCATATTATATGGGTTCTGGATAGCTGATTCTCTGCTGATTTTCGGCCATTTCAATGCTTCAATTAGCAATTCACTTCTATTGGGACATATAGAATCATTGTTAACTTTTTGGGTCCTTTCACTTTTTGTCATTTAGTCGTTACATTGAAAAAATGCATAAAACGAACTTGAAGGAGACTTTATGACAAAGAGAAGTTCTCGAACATATTCCAAAATATAATAGTTCGGCAGTCTTTATGACTTAACTAAATGAAAAGAGATACGCAAAACAGAATTCGACCAGAATGGAGTCTTCATCTACCGCAGTGAAGGGACTTAAACTAAGTTTATTTGGCCAATTGGCGACCATTTCGACACATCATTAAACATAAGTCCAACTTAAGCGTGGTTCGAGGCAGCTTTCTGGTCATACAAAATCCCTTGGTATACCAGAAATAAATTCGTCTCCACATGTTCCTACTGGCAGTCACTCGAATTCAAACGAAAAACGTCTTCGACTCCAGAATATGAAAATTAGTCCAAATTGCTTAGATATATTTTGTAATAGATTTTTGAAAGGTGGTCATGTCTCGCGAAATTTGGCGATCAAGGTAGAGATTTTTTTCATTCGAACGTCTTTTGTTTCAGAGCCCATAATTCTGACTTTTTCGTGCCAAAACTGACAGAGACCTTGGTTTGCACTCGTTGTGAATATTTAAAGCGGAAACTAAAAGAAACCGCTCTAAAATAGAATATCAAATAATTCTATGGGACATGAACCCTTTTTTGAATAAAAGAGCTTTATGCCAAGTAAACTTGTCAAATATTTCCAAACTATTTGTGGTCATCATGAAATGAATCTTAGGATCAATCTGCTCGGATATTTTTGAGTAGTCAAGGCCCCTGACTCAAGAGTGTTTCAAGTTCCTTCAAAAGTCCCTAATCACGTGATATTCCGATCTGTTTAACAAATTCTGTTCTAAAGTTCACTAAAGACATTTTTTCAGACATTCAATAAAGGACTGCAATTTCCAGCGATAGCAAATGGATCATCAATAGAATCAAATAATTTTAAATCGAGTTTTGGTAAGTTTAACAATTGTCCAAATGTCTAGCCAACAATTAAGAAAAAAAGAAGAAAACGTCAACAACAAGTCTGGTGCAGCAACAGTCAAATCGACCTGAAGTCAAAAATGTGGAGACCAGAAATAACACTTTGAAAGGAAAATGATGTAAATATCCACTTTTTCTGTCAATTTGATAGTTTATAAGCTTATATCTATAATCATCATAAAAGTACGTCCACCACCAGAGGGAAAGGAAGATGACGACATTAAAGAGCTTCCCATGACAAATACGGAACTTCTACGCTTGAATCAAAATATAACTGCTTGGGAACGCGAAGAAGTTCAACATTATGACAAGATATACTTCCATGGTTCAAAAGCGAGAAAAATCGAAGCCAGTAAAGGACAACCTTACAACAATGGTTTTGATGACGAGAGTGGATCCTATATTAAAGTCTTAAATGATCATCTTATGTATAGATATGAAGTTTTAGAAGTGATAGGAAAGGTATTATTATATTTTGTTTTTTTGTGAATTATTATGTATTTTTAGGGGTCATTTGGTTCTGTTGTCAAAGCCACTGATTTCAAAACTGGAAGTTTGGTAGCTGTCAAAATTATTCGAAATAAAGCTCGATTTCATAAACAGGGAATGATTGAAATAAAAATTCTTGATGAATTGAGGAAAAAAGACAAGGAGAAAAAATTGAATATTATTCATATGATTGACCATTTTACATTCCGCAACCATCTGTGTATAACGTTCGAATTACTCGGGTAAGGAACTGATCCGAAAATGTCAAATGTCTTTATTTTTGCATTCAGAATGAATTTGTACGAGTTGATTAAGAAACACAATTTCCAAGGTTTCAGTTTATCTGTGGTCAGGCGGATAGCAATTGCAATTCTTAGGTGCCTCCGAGCTCTTTACGATGAAAAAATAATTCACTGTGACCTGAAACCGGTAAGGTCGACGTGACAACAACCACGTTTTATTAATGCTTGATTATTAAGGAAAACATTTTAATTTATCCAAAGGGTAAAGAGGGTCAAAATGGAATTAAAGTCATTGATTTTGGGTCAAGTTGTTACGAATCTGAACGTAGTAAGTAAAATTATGCAATAGCATGTTGATATTGAGATCACCTATAATACACAGGTATACTCAGGTATATAATATATGAATTTCATACTCTGTTTCACAGAGTCTGTTATATATCATCGACTTTAATTTATAAGGTCAAATTATAATCGACAAACATAATTTCAATTATCATCGATAAACCAATGTTCAGTTTATACATACATACAAAGTCGATTTTATCGAGCGCCTGAAGTTATAATGGGTTTACCATATGATATGGCTATTGATATGTGGTCATTGGGATGCATTTTAGGTTTTTATATATTTATTTCAACATTATCCAGACATTTTCAAAATGATTAAATTATAATATTATATTAAGCGGAACTTTATACTGGTTTACCAATATTTCCTGGTGAAAATGAACATGAACAAATGGCTTGTATTATGGAAATATTTTCGTTGCCTCCTGATTTAGTTTTGGACAAAGCAACTCGAAAAAAAGTATTTTTTGGTGAGTTTTTTTCCCGCGTTTAAGTTCTCAATATTTGGAACTTCATTTTTTAGATTCCAAAAATCAACCGAGGTCAATTGTGAATTCTCGCGGTAAAAAAAGAAAACCAGGGTCAAGATCACTTTCATATATGTTGGGCACGGAAGACAAGGACTTTCTAAATTTTCTGAACAAATGCTTTGAGTAAGTCTTGTTGTATCATTATTAGTTTATCTGACAATTAACTGTATTTATCATATGTTTTAGGTGGAGGAGTGAAATAAGGATGAAACCAAATGAAGCAGCTGATCATGAATGGATACGTCAAAGAAAAGCTCGTCAGAAAAATTCAACAAAAGAAAAAAAAGGTTATTTCAGTATTTTACGCCTGTAAAACGGCCGTTTTATGTATCGTATAAAATATACGGTATAATATGATTATCATAATATTATTATGCGGAATTGGTGATCACTTTAAATTCAGAAGAACAGAGGCCAAAACCCATTGGGAAGAGCAGCTCAAAATTTGATGTCCAACAAACTATCTAAATAATTCCTCAAAATAAACCATGGTGATTTTCCGATTTCAAAGGGATTAACCTCGGTAACTCACTTGGTATAAAACTGTCATGGCTGCAAACATAAATAATTGAGTCACAAGTGGTTTGACTCAAAACCAGAGTTGTTAAACTGATTCCAAGGGTATGAATCAAAATATATATGTCTCTTAGGCTGAATAAATTTCTTTCAAAAATGAAATCCTTGAATTTTGGGATGTTGTTGAAAGTATTATGCAGGCATTAAAATCGTTAACCGAAAAACTCGTCATGGAAAATATGAAAAAAAACTCACATCGACGATGCCGCATCGTGTATCATAAATCAGTCAAATGAGGGTAATCAAGGGCCATTTATAAAGAATCAATTTACCGGTTGGCTAAGCTCGAAAATACGAAATTGATTCCAAATATTCAAATAATAAATGACCAAGAAATCTAAAATTCAAAAACAGAGAAGTGTCTCTTTTTCAGCTGGTGAAGGTAAGTTCTGATATATTTAAGATAAGGCTCAGTCACTACCCACTGTTGCTAGGGTATTATAAGTCTTAATAAGATTTTAGGTAGTCGAGATTCATTTATTGTGAAATCATTGACGACTCGGCCAAGAAGACTTAGCGAGTTAAATATCAATGAACTAAAACCTGGTGTAAGTTGCCATCAAGCGGTTGATCGAAGTCATTCTGAGGGGTCAACTTTTGTTTCTGAAAAAGAATCGATCTCTTCTGCTCACAATTTCGGTCCAAGATCACTACAAGCCTTGCAAAATCGTCAAAACAGGGCTAATATTGCACTTGAAAGAATCAACGAAATCAAACTTTTGTCAACTCAAGCGAAATTAACTTCAAATGGAAAAGCGCCACTTATACGAAAACTTTTTCACAAACTGTGCAGCACTAAACTTATTCCGAAATAAGCTCATATTTTCATACTAGCTCTGAGATTTATTTGCGCCATAAAGTAGGTACAATTCCCTGAGAAAAGGACGGCTGGTTTAGCACGTCCTGATCGAAACCTTCCTAGTTGATTCAGCCTGACAATGGACGAAAATGTATCATATCTTAGCAGTCTAAGAATTGCCTTTCACACAGAATTGTACCTAAACAATGTCTTTTCTTTAAATAAATCACTATATCATATAGTCTATATGATACATCAAATATATTTTGTTTAATTTCATCGCACTTAAAGGTTGAAAACATAACTTATGTTACATAAGGAATGACCCAAGCAAGTTAGATAAACCAAACCATGTGCTAATGCCCGACAATCAATACCTTTGATTGTGGGACTTTGGCTTTTACTAGGAGAATTTGGCTGTTACTCGACAGCTTACGAATATCGATAAAAACAAGGTATTAATGAATATGTACTTTTTATTTGAAACTGCTGCAAAGTAATTTAAAGATCATTTTGATTTATACACAGGGTCCAGGTCCACTCCATTTACCATTGAGCATATATTCCCAGTAAGCTTTTGTAAAAACATGTTTCTTTAATAAAAACATTGATTCTCGATTTTTTCCTTGATCAAAGAAAAACGTTTCTTGTGGTTTACCATCATAATCGAATTCGGCAAGCATTACAGTCTTTCTACTCGTCACAAGCGGGCAACTTTAATTGTAGTTAAACGAAGTTTGATGGAATTAATTCAAGGGGTAAATTGATATAACGGTCTGATAATCAATGTCACCTGGTGTATCCATTATAAGAATCGTTCAACGCTTGATTTTTGAAGTATTTTTCAATGTTTTCAGCAACGATTTTATGCTGTGCTGCTATTGCAGCTGCTGTTCGAGATGTTGGAATATTAGAACAGTCTCCCAATGAAAATATATTTGAATAATTGTCGTGTTGCATTGTATTCTAAAATAATTATTTGATGCCGTTGTAAATAAAGACTTTTTGACGATTATAGTCTAACAAACCTTATTTACAGAAACAAAACCACCAGTAGTCAAATCATCTCCAGCTTCACGTAAAACAGATATCGGTCTTTGTGGCGGTGTCACATGAATGAAATCGTATGGTACGGTCAAGATTGACCCATCCTTCATTTGTTTGAAATATGCCTCACCTAGAAATCATTTCACTAGATGCTATCCGGCAGTTATTCAAGTTTTGTTTGCTTACTTTTTGTGTGATCAATTCCACACCAATTTGATTCAGTTGTTAAATTAATATTTCTTGCTTTGACAAGTTTGTTAAGTTCATTTGCATATTTTGCTACTCCAAAAATTGATGGGGCCGCTGTATGCATTTTGATATTTGCATTTAATTTCTTTTCAGTCCAAATATCATTTGCAATCCACATTATTTTTTGAGGTGCTCCAGCACATTTGAATGGTTGTGGTGGTTGAGTAAATAGAGCATTACCACCTGTGAATGACTGTATTGCTGGATAAGTATTATTAACGTAAACTGGAGAATAATTTGAAACGCATCTTGGATCATTATCAAGGGCATCTTGAGCTCCTTCGATCTCATCAAACGCCAACTCGATCCCAGTCGCTATCACCAAAGCATCATAATTTATTTCTTCATTTTCTGTAACAATTTTATTTTGATCTGGAAAGAATGCTCGAACATTTGAATTCACGTGATTGACATTTTTCGGAATGACTGATTTCATAGTTCGCTGAAATTTATTTTCAAAATGATACTCAATAAGAAGGAGAACTGAAGTCTCACAAAGAGGCATTAATTTAAAAACCAACCTCTGAATCAGAAAAATTATAAAGACCACCTCCAACAAGAGTCCAAATTGGCTGATAATAGTGTTTTTTTGAAGCGTCAACAATTGTTACATCAATATCTCGAGACTTTAATAATCTAGCAGCAGTCGAGATACCCGCACTTCCACCGCCGACTACGACAACGCGTTTGCTGGCTTGCTTTATTAAGGATAATTTCATTCTAAAATAAAACATTGTCAATTGGAAAAAATGTGAACTTTATGTTTTGATAGAAAAGATCAATTTGGGTCGGCTCCGCAGTTGAGATTCCATGGGAGTGCCACATCAATTTTCTTTGGATAAGCCAAATTGAGATTATTCATTATTTCGATAAAATCTGATTCCGGTTTGGACAAACGTGGATTCAGTGTTTTTTCTTCAAAAACGGTCGATGAAGTTTCACCTTTTATTTGATTCAAACATCGTTCCGATAAATAAACGAACGAAAGCTTTATATCTCTACAATCTAATTATTATCTAAAAAACGTTGAAATCGCCCTTTATAATCGTGGGCTGGATAAATTGAAAAGTCTTCTGGCAAGGAAAATATTTGAGATTTAATTGAATTGTACAATGTTTTGGACGATCCACCTTGAAAATCAGTTCGACCACAGCCGCGTATTAAAACAGCATCTCCGGTAAAGATTAAGCCATGCTCATGTTCTGTTATTTGGTTGATATAAATCTACGACTTTTACTTTCACCTAGGTCGAATGTTGAATTGATTCGATTCGAATGTTGAATGTTTGTCGCGATCAAAACCATGACCTACATATGTGACACAGCCTTCAGTATGACCAGGTGTTGCTCTTACTTCTAGATTTATTGAGTCCCCAATTTTAATGACTTGACTAGGGTGATTCACGGCCTTTCTCGCAAATGTATTCTCAACCAAACTTCAACGCCAAATTTTACCTAGAAAATCACGTGATCGGATAAATCCTTATGATGCATTTTAAAGCTGGTTCCACAAGGTATCATCACAGGTAGTCACTTTATAAAAATCCCCAACAGTATTTCTTTTATCCGAAATTTTTGATTTTTAACGATTTTTCCCTATCTCAGTAATGCTAAACATGCCATTTTGAAAAGGTCATAACTTATGGAGCGCAAATTTCCGCAAGACACCATAGGTACCAATCGACTGAAAGTGACTCAAAATTAGGGTTTAAATTAGTCCCCGACTCGAGCAAACTCGAGCAATAATACCTAGAAAAAATCTTAAAACCCGTGAACCACCCTAGACTTGACCATGATCAAACTTAACATCTGATTTTGCTTCATTAGCCAAACCCAAGCCAGTTTTCATTTCTGGATGATTGGATCGTAATTTGTGGGTACCAGTGATATGATCGGCATGAACATGAGTATTGATCCCATAAATTAGTTTCAAATTGAGATCGTTGATTAATCTGGTGTCACGATCGACAGTTTCCAAGACTGGATCAATTAAAACCGCATTTCGGGTTTTACGACATCCAAGGAGATATGAATATGTACTCGATTCCTTTTCAAATAACTGACGGAATATAATACCTTGAATCCTGAATTTCACCTTTAGGTTAAAGGCTTTAACTGAAATCTTTTCAAGTAAACACTAACTGAATAAATTCTCTATTTGCACAATATAAATTTATATAAACAGTGAACATATCGAAATATTTCCTCGTTTCAAGTAAGGGCATGTCCCAGATCGAATCCCAAAAAAATGAAAAAAATTTTAAAAAGGTTCCCCCCTAGATTTGTTCATTAGGTGATGCTCTATCACTCCGTTTGGTCCAGTGATGCTCGGATCGTTGGGAAAATCGAGTTAAAAATTTTTTCATAATTTTGATGAGTCGTCTCATAAGTTTGGCCGTGTGGCCGATTTGACCAAAAACTGTTGTTCTTAATTTTTTTCAGTATTTTGAATACATGTACTTTTACTACACTTTTACAGTAAAATTTTTACTAAACTATCAGTTACTAACATGAGGTCCATGATGTCCCTGTCCAAGCAAGCGTGGGCGTGAGCGCTCTTTTCTTACTATTTTTGTAGGATCATTTGGACAGAGTCAGAATGGGATCTACTTTACACTAAAGCCCCATGCTCTCTTTCGAGTGTCTTTTGGCCCGCTAGCTGTGCCTGGGACTTTACCACATCACACACTTTTAACACCACATATAGAATTGAGCCAAATCGAGTTCGGTATAAAGTTAGGACTCTGTAAACAGGTTTCACAACTTTTGAAAAAAATATTTCTTGACTTTCGGTTCAAAAAATTTTCATTTCCGGTCTGAGTATATCACTTTTTTAATAAATGGCTCCATGATTTAAAAGGGCTCCATGAGTCAAAGTGACGTCATCTTATTGACCGACCGGAAATGAAGTCTGAAATAAACGGTTACATATAAACCTACATTCACCATGATCTATCCATCCCAACATTATTTAAAACTGACCCTAACCCCTATTTGGTACTGACCTTAACCCTAATAAGGAAGTGATTCTAACACATTATTGGTTCATGCTCTGGAAGTTTAATATCCGTCATACTGGCCAATATCACGTGATTTGGCTCAATTCTGAATGTGGTGCTAAAAATGTGTGGTGTGGTAGTGTAGTAACTGATAGTGTAGTAACTGATAGTGTAGTAAAACTTTTACTGTAAAAGTCAAGTAAAAGTATTCAAAATACTGAAAAAAATTAAGAACAACAGTTTTTGGTCAAATCGGCCATGTCCTGGAACGAATTGCAACGTTTATCTTACCTGTATAGAGATGACACATCAAAATTATGGAAAAATTGTTTTGACAATTTTTAACTAGATTTTCCCAATGATCCGAGCATCACTGAACCAAACGGAGGGTACCACGTGATAGAGCATCACCTATTGAACAAATCTATATTTTTTTTTAAATTTTCTTCATTTTTTTGGGATTCGATCTGGGACATGCCCTTACACTGATTTCGTTCCCCTCTTGCGATTGGTCAAATCCAAACGGTGACCAAATTCGGTAATAATAACTTTAGTGTTCTTCCATCAGTTTCTCACCCTGTGTAAATGATTAACTCAGGGAGACTCCTTCTCCTCTCTTCTCTATTCAACTGACAGAACATATTATTCTCAATAAACCACATACACACGCTTTACTAAATAATAGTATGACATTAATCTTTCATTTTCAAAAATCATCAAATTTCTTGATTCAAGAACATTATTCTAGCTGAGAATTCTAATAGAACATACAAAGACTTTATCTCAGATAAATTATCTGTATGCATTGAAATACAGTATGCTTTAAAATTGGTAAATATCTTTTAAACTTATAAAGTTAGTGAAACAATTTATCGGCGATATATCATTTATATGTAATGGTCTTATGGTAATGGTAAGTTATGGTAATGGTTTTTCGAAAATTATATTACATATTCCGGATGAATAAGTTAAGTGGGGTGCGTCAAAGATCGTAAAGTGGAGTGCATCTTCCCAATGGTCGTCTCTTTACTACCCCACGCGGGATTCCGGCCGAATGACCATCGGGAAAACGCACATAACTTTACAACGTCCGCAGGGACCCGGGGTTTTCCGGGTTTTTCTGGAAAAATTATCTATATCTTCCGAAATTTTTGTTTTTTGGAAAATATACCCATATGTTTTGTCCCGTTAATTTAGTTTCCCGGGTTTCACTGGAAAAATAACGCACATCTGAAATTTGATCCAGACAATATGACCAGAAATTTGGATAAGTTTTCCAGAAATCGACCTGAGTCACTGAAACTTGAAAAATGGGTGAGTTGTCCAGATTTTCCAAATGAGAGTTAAAATTCACCTATTTGTATATCAAAAGTCATCGCTGACCGTCTTTCTTTTTTTTTAATTTCTTACATTTATAGTGGCAAACGTAAATATAATGAGTAGTGACGAAAGTAACAAAACATCTCCGTTTCTACCTATATCATCTGTTTTAAGTTATAACTGTGACATCCCCATGGTGACATCTTTGGTGACATTTCATTGGGTATACCGGGTACTATACCCTGGTAGACATCTATTTATTAGTAGATGAAATCCTCATCTTCTCTTTTGTTTACATTCGGGCGGTGTAAGATTCTACTAAGAAATAGATGTCCACCACTGGTACGATTTTCCCAGATATGTCACTTGGTTGTTTTTTCCCAGGCATTAGTTGGAATTTCCCAGACATCGTAACTCAACAGGCAAGGATGTCGGATAGAATTTTTTGACCATTTTTTTAATTTTTGACAATTTTTTACTTTTTTTAAGACAAAATCATACGATTCTAATTTGGTCATTACTTTTTTTGTAGACTAGTTATAGTAAAACGGGTTTCAATGTTACATAGATCAAGACCGATTATGTCCGTTCAAACATCCGGATGACCGATGACATCATGTCCGATGACGTCATGGACTATGACGTAATCATTAAAATGGTGAAAGTTTCGTGTCGTTTTC
>SCLD01122667.1:0-109461 GCA_004367895.1 Oikopleura longicauda
GTAATTTGGGTCAGAAAAAAATCATTGGTCGCCTTAGTTTTTCGCTAGGATGTCTGTGTTACGTAATAATTACGTAATGAGTCAAAAATGAAAATGGTTGGTTTTCAATACAACCATAAAAGATAAGGGGCTTAATCGAAAGGAAATTGAAAACTGAATCTTTTGAGGTATCATTGAGAGTCATTCAAGGTCATTTGAGGTCATTTGAAAATCTTGAAAAAGTCGAAAATCTACTGATTTAAAAATCGATTCTAAGCTTTTAACTTTGCTGGTTAACGACTTTTAATGGGTGATTCGAGTCTCAGAAAATCAGTGATGACCTTTGTTTTGCGATGGAATCAATGGAATGAATCTTACCGGCAAATAGTTGCATTTTATCGTTCATAAAACATTTTATCATCTCTCAATTATTAACTTTACTCTTATTTGCCAAACCTTGTTCAGAGCATTTATTTCTGACAAATATGATACCGATTTGGCATGGCGTTTTCATTTGTGATACACAGAATGTAAAGACTATAGTCACTTTACTGTCGACTGAAAAGGATTTTTCTCATAATGACTGGGTTAAAATATTTCGACTGCTTGTCTTCAATTTTGTCAATTCGATCCTGGAATTTAAATTGACCTGTTTCAAGTTGACAAAGTTTCAACATACATTAATTCGAGAATACTCCGTTCCGATGAGTTTGGAGAGTGTAAGGATCAAATATTGACCTTGATTCAATAGATTTGTGATAAATCAATAGACAATAATAATTCAAAATTAAAAGTACTAAAAGTTTACAGACTGTAAACGATGGAAAATAACGCTTTTGATCTAGTAGAAGCACCAAAGAACTCCGCCAGAGATTCAAAGAACGTTTCCTTGGCACCACAAGTAGAGAGTTTCAACTGGACAGCCTATTGTTGCTTGTTTTTAATCGGGATTGGTTCTCTGTTGCCATGGAACTTTTTTATTACGCCAGAACTTTATTGGCAGGTATTTTATTGTAAGATGGCAAATTCTTTACTAAGTAGCTTGATTTTTTTATCTAGGAAAAATTCCAAAATCCAGACTCACCCGATGATTTGAACTTAATGCAAAATTTTTGGCAAAACTTTCTTGCTATTATAATGTGTGGTACAACCATGATTGTTTCAGTCCTTATGCCAAGCTTAGGTAGGCTTTCAAATTTTATGAATTGTTGAAATGTAAGAAATTTACCAAATTTGTTGAAAGCCACTAAAAGAAAGGTGTGCAAATAAAAAGATACTGAATTATATATCTCTTCTGGGAATGGTATTCATGTTTATTCCCGTTGCAGCAACTGCCCCTATCGATACAACCAGTTGGAGATGTGACACACACTTCATATAAATTAAATGATTATACGAGACTTATAATATAAGTTATATATATATATATTTCTTATAAGTTATAACATACGTTTATCTTGAGTCACTCATTTCGAAAATAGACAACGGGTTTCTTCGCAATGAATCTTTTCGCGTCATGTATAATCACTATATTTTCATCTGTGGTGCAAGCAGCGTCACTAAATCATGCTGGAAATATGCCGCCGAAATATATTGAAGCTGTTGTGTCAGGACACGATTCTTTCCCCCTTTCAAACGTCCTTAAATTGGATAATCCAACCATATCCCTAAATTATCAAAAAGTTTAGATCGTTTGTAAGGTCAAGCAATTGCAGGTGTCTTGTCTTCAGTAGCAGCAATCATTTCCTCCGCGGTGACATCCGATCAAGCCACTTCTGCAATGTGTTTTTTCATTATTGCTTCTGTTATCAGTCTTTTTGTAACCTTTGCCTATTATATCTTGTTGAAAAATGAATACTTCAACACTTTTCAACTCAACCCTTATGCAAATGATGCGACATCTGGAGTCCAGAATGACGAATTTGAAGAGTCTCAAAATAAAGGCTGGTGCTGGTTTATACAAAATCTCTGGTCCGAGTTATTTGCAGTTTTTTTGACACCATTCATAACTTTGGCATTATTTCCGGGTCTTGTGGCTCAGGTTGGTTCAAGGTATACCAGTAAAGTCTTTACTGTAAAGTATACTAAAAAATAAACATCTGATTTCGACGAAACTTTTTCGTCAGCATAAAAAAACTTTCTTAGATTCGATCAAGTTCTAATAATGAAGTCTGGGCCGAACAATATTTCATTTCAGGAAAAGAGATATACAGAAAACTTGGCAATTTTATTGGTGACAAATTGCTTATAGTTTTTTGTATATCTGATCAAGTTATAACTTTTCTGGTTTTCAACATTTTTGACTATGTCGGTCGCCTTATAACTAACTTCGAGGCTGTAAGAAATTATTCAATGTACTTTATTTGGAAATCAAGAACTGGAATTGGTGCCTTATTCTATTCATTGATCAGAATAATATTTCTTTTTATGTTCCCGCTCTGTAATGTTGATGGAAAATCAGAGTCAATTCCAACTTATTTTCCAGAGGACTGGCAATATACACTATGGATGATTTTCTTTGCGTAAGTTTATCAAAGTCCGTCTGGCCCGCATGATGAGACTTTTGTTAGAAAAAGACTTGGTATTAAGATATCGGCTTTATATGAATCTTAAAAGATGTCGTGTTCAGTTACTTTTATGAGGCTTCTAACAGGTTTTAAGAGCTACACATGGTTATCTGACATCAATGGTCTTTATTTTGGTTCCTGAAAAGCTAAAGAATCAAAAACTTTCAAATTCTGATATATCAAATGGTAACTATATTTTATTCATGGTTTACTCAATTGGATTGGTCGCAGGTAGCGGGGCAGCTTTTGGCGTCAAGTACATTGTTACTCAAAGTTTATGATTTCTGTCTGTTATATTTCGGTCATATGTTTCGGACAAACATTTATCACGTTTGTCTCAGTGGAATACCACTTCTGCATACTGGGCATACTTTGTTTGATCTGAGCCATGGATCAATACATTCGGTATGAAGTTTGTGAGAACATGGAAGCGTTCTTACTTCTTCACCTTTTTTCATTGGCTCAAGACAAACTATACATTCGTATTCTGTGAAATCTACCTTTTATCAGGGATACACTGAAGGTCATGTCTGATCAGTGATCACTCATGTGAAATAACTAATATTCTCATATCACTTAGATGAATCAATGGTCAGTGAATCCTTGACTTTAAAACTTCTGAAGGAATCGTATCAATTTGCTCTCGTGAAAAACCAACTTCAACATCTCGTAAATTCGAATACATTTCTTAATATATTTATTTATTTGTTGATAATACACAGAATACAGTATTACAATATTATTTAATATAATATTATTGATTTTGATGAAACTGACCGAAATTTCCTCCAGCACCGCCGCCGCCGCCACCACCAGCGCCATTAAGTCGGATTGGGATCGAAAAGCTTTGAGTACTTTCATCATTTCCCCCAGTTACACCTGACACTAAAAGAAATAGGTTGATATCTCGATTTAGGTATTTGGGTATTTGTGGAGAACTAACTTGTGATTGGGATATTCATAGATCCATTATTACTATCGACTTCTTGCCCATTGACAAAGAATCGGAATGATGTTTGGACACCTTGTTGTCCGCTTTGTTGTCCGCTTTGTTGTCCACCTTGACCACCACCTTAATTAATTCAGAGTAATAATATTACTAATATGCAGATTTACATTCTCGATAAATGATGACAAACAAACTAAAAAGGACGTACCAAGAGCGCCACCAAGATTGAGACCACTTAAAAGTTGACTCATATCAATTGGAATTGACATTCCTTGGCCTCCAGCTGATTGTTGCTGATCATTCATTGATACATTTGCTGTTGCGCTTATTGGTCCTCCAAGACGGGATCCACCAGTTGTCATTGCTTGACGAGGACTATGCGAAATCGTGACTGGTTGTTGAGGTTGGTATTGAGGTTGATCTCCACCGACTCGATTTTCGCCACCAAGTCGGTTACCCCCTCCAAGTGTGTTCCCACCACCAAGCGTATTTCCACTGGAAATTCCAAATGAGAAATCACCATTGGAACCCATTGTTCCAGAATTCGGATTGGCAGTTCCTCCAAAATTTGTCTGGCCACTTGTGGTGCCAATTATTGGACCACCAAGTCTGTTACCACCAACATGAGTGTTTCCACCCAAAACATTACCACCTAAAGCTGCACTTTGTGGTGCAATATTACCACCAAGAACATTTCCACCACCAGATTGTGCTATATGCTGGTTATTTCCTGCAGTACCAAAAGAAAAGTCGCCATTTATATTCATTTGTCCAGAATTTGGAGTGATAACGGTACCACCTTGTGTAAATTGTGGCTGAACAGGGCCACCGAGTCTCTGACCACCACCAAATGGTGTGGATTGACCTTGAGATTGGCCTCCAAGTCGATTACCTCCCAAAGTATTTCCACCAAGAACATTACTACCAGTTGATTGAACTGTTGGTCCTCCAAGACGATTCCCTCCTGTCATATTTGCCAGAGTCGGTGGTGGCGGTTGCACAGGTGATGCTGATGTTCCAAGTTCGCCTGCTAAATGAACACCGTTAGATTCTGTTTGACCACTCCAATTTCCTGAGTTTGGTAAAACCACACCACCACCCACTGTTTGGGGAGGCTCCTCTGGTTCTTGTGGTAAAGAGCTGAAAGTATGGATTCCCCCTCTCGAAGGAGTATTTGGTCGACTTGACGATGTAAAAGAGGCAGCTGGATGATTTGGTGTCAAAGAGCGATTTGGTAGTGGAGAATTACCTCGGAATTGACCGCCTGTGTTGCTTTCAGGACCACCAAGCCTATGGCCACCACCAAACTGACCAGAAGGTGTACTAGTAGTATTTCCAGTGATGTTGCCAGCAGTATTCAGCCCTGTGTTGAATGAAAAATCACCATTGGCTCCCATTGCACCCGATTGTGGTGTTAAAACACCTGATAGACCCAGTTGAGGGTTCACGTTGGCTTGAATATTGAAATTCTGGTTCATTTGATTGGGATTTTGCTGACTCAAAGTCTGATCAAGTGACTGCCCTTGACCCGAAATGGGTTGATTTTGGTTATCGCCAGGGATACTAGAAGAAGATTGTCCGGCAGATGTTCCAGCAGCGGCTCCACTTCGTCTCACTGGGACTAATAAAACCGTAAACACATAAAAAATGAATATGCTGTGAAATCGCTTTCAAATGCAAGCTAATATTTTAAATACGAAGAATATTTCGTATGGGCCATACGGTACTGCCTATACCGTAAAGGCAGTATGGGTAGTCATATAATATGACTCATATGGACTTTTCACCCTTTACGGGAACAGGCAAGAAGGTGAGCATGAACTTTGGTTTCACAAATGCAAAATGATCAATCGTTAATTCAATTTATCAACAGCTTGATTTGAACTGACTGATTTTGAACTTACTGTTTCGTCTTCTTTCATGATTATTTGGTGGCCCTGCCATCTCTCAAAATTAAAAAAAATCAACAATAAAATTTTTAATTGAAGTTTTTTCAGATATTGGCCTTTTTTGTTATTGATCTGTTCGAATGAATTCTTCGATGAGAAACATTAAAAAGGTCCGATAGTATTTATTATTTTGAGAATCATCCAGCGAAAATCATGGGGTGTCTCAACTAAGAATCTTTGGAGGATTATTGAGAAAAGAAATTACAGTTATTGGATGTCATAAACCTCATAGGGTGTCCATATCGTCTATGCCATAGACTCTATGGCATAGGTTAGAATCAAGAATTGAACAATCCTATGCAACTTCCTGCTAATGCTGACTGTCCAACCATCTCTCGACTGAATTTGATCAATCTTTGAATTTGTAGTGAACCACCCTAAATAAAACCTCATGATTTTTAACTTTCGGCTACCAGATGAAGACTTTGAGATTGAGCCTATATCAGGTGACTTTTTTCATGTCTAAGATCATGATGATAAGCAACCCAACAACACACTAAAAACCGATATGACTCAAATATAATATTTATGATGTTTGCGTGGGAGATGATGTTATTTTTATTCAACGTCTTATGCGAATAATAAAATACTGAAATCAATGATGAATTTTCGAAAAAATAACGACTCAAGATCGAAAGCAGTCTGATGTAAATGTAGCAGGTAATAAAGTCTTCATTATAAAAGTCAATCAGAATCACCGGAATCGTCAATACAAAATCGCGGCCTCGGGTTGATTTTGGGTCTTTTCGGTGTCGATTCGTCACGTGGGATGGGTAACAAAGGCAATGTTGAATTCGATAGGTCTGCTTCAGTCTTTACAGAGGGAAAACCGGTTATAATTCCGCCAATTTGATCAGATGTGCGTTTAGCTGGCAGTGATACTGGTTCTTTTGGTACTTTGAATTCTTTTTTGATATCCAGTTTTTCCGCTTTTATCGCATGTTGATTTTGTTTTGAGTGTTTGAGGTTTGATGTTCGCTTTTCATCTTTTTTTCTTTTCCTTGACCCAGATATCTTTGTTTTTTCTGTTATAAGAATCAGTGGGTCTGTTGGCGTTCTTGTTAACGTAAAAATGCCTTCTTCGCTGTTGGCGCTATTGGTAGAGGCACCACCTACACTCTTCGTAGGACGCTTGTTCTTGGACTTCACAACAGAAGGTTGATCAGGTTTTTTCGTAGTTATATCTGCAAGGGGTTTCCGTTTCTTTGTTGATAAATTAACTTTGGTCGTTTTTCGAATTTCTTCAAGATCAGAATTTTCTTTTTCAGTAGAAATATTCAAATTAAGTTCATTTCTGTTGGGACTTCCGCGGCGATGAAGTTCCATTTACGTTTGACAGGTCAATAGTTTTTAGACTCGGTTCTATTTTTGATGAATATCATCGCCATTCCTAATATACTTTTTGATAGCTTTAGTGCGAACGTAAAGAATTCTTTTTATAAGTGAATCAAACTCTGGGTCATTTTGAATCCGAGGATAAATTGGAATAAATAGATCTTTCGCCAACTGCGCAAGAAAAATCCGACGGTTTGATCTGGTTTCGCCATAAATTGTCTGAATATGACTCATATTATACGACTCATATAAGATGAGTTAAAATTTATGAGTCAACCAAAATTAAGAACTTACTATGAAGTCGAAATCTCTCATTCCATCCAATACTCCAATTAGAAGTTTATGTTGAGTTGCAACTTTAAATAGATCGTTTAATTGTACTATACCGTATAGTCTATACGTGTCAACCTATTATACACTCACATTCATGTACAGCTCGAACTGTATATTCCAACGATTGAAATTTCTGCTTCCAAAGCCGAATTGTTCGTCCCAAAAGTCGTCTTCTTTTCTGCTCTTGAGCAGTTAATCCATCAGAATCATCAGGATCTGGTTCATCTTTTTTCATTTTTGTATCTTCTAGAAATAAGGTGTACTCGACCAGTAACTCTATCACATTTGAATACTGGTCCATTCCCTCAAAATCACAAAGATCACTTATCAAGGTTGAAACAATACGCTGAAGTCTTTACCAATACATGATCGATCGTGCGAAGATATACAGGCCCTGTATTAAAGGGGTTCACACATTAGAGTGGAACACTTGCATATGATTTTGCACATAAAGTTTTCCGCTGCGTTCAAGTTCAAGACCGGGTGTTCCACTCTAATGTGTGATCCCCGTATACGACCATAACTTATGATTCATAAGCGAAATAAACATAACATTCACTATGTAAATAATTCTTTTATAGAATATAGACTATATAATATAGTCTATATTATATAGTCTATATTATTATTTGCTAAACCAAGCCTGAACTTCTTTGCTTGTCCCTTTTCTACCGGTGATATCTCATCGGAAGGTTTCCCTGTCATTTTTTCCACCGTCATTCTCTCTCGGTTTAAATTATCTTCAAATGAATTATTTAATTCGTCTAAAAGACTTGTCATGTTAAAACTTTAAAAATGATTTTTTTATTGAATCAATTCAATTTTGGCTTTTAATTTGAATCGACAAATGACCGTCAATTGGTCTTTTCTAGAAATTTACATTTTCTACTCACCGGTTATTCAAAGTTTTCACAGCTGGGTTTGATCAAATCTCTAGATCGTTTTGATATCTCCTATAATGAAAGTTTTTGTCGAAGTTACTGAGTCATTATTGAGTCATTACTGGGACATTGATGAGTCATTCCGTAAGGTCCATGGGGGGAGAACTATGACAGATTTCACTTATTTTTCCTTTTTGAACCATCATAGTTATTTTATTCACCGACCTTTTAAATTAATTCGGAGAGAATTTGGATCAGTTTAAATTAATTTTATTAACCTATATTAAAACAGACAAATTGATTCTCCCAGGTTGGCGTTCTTATTTGTCCAAGAGAGAAAGACTCTCGTCTGATTTGATCATGCAGTATTTGAAACGATCTCAGCATCAAATGTGAACCACCAAATATTTCACAGCAAAAGAGAAAGTCGTTCCAAAAAATAATCCCAAAGAGAATAAAATGAATACTTTTGTTCAATTTTATATCATTCGTGGTCACAAGACTCCCAAACTGTCCGGACAACGATGAATAAAATGCTCCTAAATAACTTCCGATAGAAATGTCATCTTGGGAACATCTCATTTTCTTCATTTTTGTTGAACTGTAAATGAATGGTAACGCCGTGCAATAGCCATTTGATAAACTTCAAAACATAATCAGAATAAGGTTTCGTACTCGGCGGCCGGCCTCATGACGACGCCCCGGACGCTCAGGACAGGGATACCCAGCTTTTATACTGGCATAAAACTTACCCAAATAGTATAACCAAAATTGCGTATGCCCAGTCTTGCGAAATCAATGTTGGAATTTTTTCACTCTTCGCTTCAATATTACACAGTGGAAATAAAATCCAAAACGCATAACGGACAAAAGTACAAAGCGCTAAACCTTTTCCCGTCTTACTTCCCTTTATCGGTTAAAACCATATGACCTCAGGTCAATTGAACTCAAATTGATTTAAGCATAGGTCAAATGAGATTAAAACTCTCCCAAATTGTGATGAAATTAGTAAGTAGTCGCCCCAAATAGTCACAAATATTGAAAACTAAAAATGTGACCGTGGGAACAAAATATCGTTCACCCCAAATCGTGTCTTCTTGACTCGATCGAACTTGAGCGATAAGTCCAGGAAATACGCTTTGACAGCTTTCTGATTTGCTCATATTAGGACCAATCAGAGCGCTCTTTGAAAACTTGCCTCATTGTCATGAACGATGTATTGAATGCAGCTAATTCCTCTGGCTTTATTGTAATTCTAGAAGTATAGGTCAACTTATAGATGACCATCTAGTTTTACTCTAGAACCCGTTCCCATAAATCTTTTAATATTCTAACAAACGAACTCGCTGATCGTTGTTCTTGTTCGTGAATCATTTGTCGAACTTGTTCGGCGATATTCAGCTCAGATTCGGTTATGGAGAACCGAGTTATTGATTTGCGTTCGTATACATCGTCATCCTTAAAATTTATCCTACCACACTAGGCACAACAACTTATATAGGTGATTACAGATTAGAGTTGAACACACGGTCTTGAACTTGCACACCTTGGAGTGGAACACCCGGTATAGAATTTGGACAAAAAAGAGTGGAACATATTACATGCAAACTCATTTGAAAGTGTTCCACTCTTATGTGTGACCCCCCTTAACTACATACCTCCATTTCAAAAGGTTGTCTTTGACATTGTTTGAAGTATTCATCTTGTCTCAATCGATGAAATGAAATCATCACAAGTACAGTTATCCCAGCTGCAAGGAAAAAGAAACAGACTGCTGCTTGCTCTTGATTCTTTGTCACTGCAATTGAAACAATGTTGATAATACTGAAATACCATTTGGTTTTTAACTTTTCAACTACAGCGGTGGTACAGTTAGCGCACGAAAATGCAACCGATGCAACCAGGGATATAAGTAGCTATTTCTAAGAAATTGTGGGAATTATTTCTGAAATCGAAGAAAACATCGACTTTCAATCTTGGGTGACGCCTTGGTGAAGGCCGGATCAATTGGAGTCTTCAAAATGAATAAATTTTACTCGAAAAAATCCTGTGCTCAGTGATCTCTCGTGCGCTAAGTGGGCGCGCGCTAACTGTACCAACGATTTACCCTTATTCTAACCTTGATATAACACCGGCAACAGCTTGCCCGGAAAATACCGATTCTGTATATTCACCAGGCATGTTAGAAGCTGAAAATTCGGGTTTTTGATGTTTTAGCAACACAATTATTTTTGTGAGTATTTGATGAAATTTTTCCATTTGAAAACCCTGCTAAGTTCACGCCAGTAACCTGGTACATTGCAGCAAACATTGATATCAACGATGCACATAACAGATTCACCCAGAAATATATAGCGACCTTTTACTGGCTTTGATCATGTTTTAGTAAAACAATTGTTTGCTCCGATATTTCTAGTGTGAATTGGGGTGTGATTAAAGAGACGACGGCCATCGGCAAGGCGCATGTCAATTAAACAAAATCCTTACTAGTTAGACTTTCAGTATCGAAACCGAGTTTTAAACTTTTGCGTGGGCGTAAACGTAAGTGTGCTTACATTATCACTTTTATGTAAAGCCATCTTCCCATGATGAATTATTCAGAATTGACAAAATTGCCACTACAACAAACATGCAAATTGTTCCAAACATTGAAAAATATCCCAGTATATGAATCTTATATTGGATAACCGAGAAGGGTGAACACGGACACGACTTCAGACATGAGTTAATCAACTCTATAGTCTATAGACTATAGACCTAATCCAATATTTTTTGTCACTAGTTTGTCACAACTAAGATATGCATGTCACTGGTTTGTCGCGACTTGTTTGTCACTTTCCGCGCATTTCTGGTCATCGTATCCTGGCAGCAATATCTTTCAATCCATGGTGTTATTATTGACATTGTCAATATGGTTCCACAGAGTGCAACTGTTAAGAAATTTTGCCAAAATGTTTGCATCCAATTTCGAACTGGTTCCATTTGAACAACACTTACCATATCTTCAGTTGCATTGTCGTAAACTGTTGTCAATCTATGTTGCCAAAATAATTCTTTTTGTGTGTTCTGATTGGTCAATCTTTGAATTTATGGTTAGTGGATCAATCAGAACAAACCTGGTGTGATAAAGAAGTTGTAAGGTAAAAGTGATCCCATGCCGAGTAACAAGAAATTAAAATAAACACTATAACGAAGATGTTCTCGCTTTGGCTGCGGAGTTTGAAATTCAGATCCTTAAAATTCCTTTGATCTCTGCTACTATCTAGAATCGATCGAACTTACCAGATCGAATACTTTCAATGACCGATGAAACATTAGAAATTTTTGATGTTTTTGAAAGTCTTGGTTGGACATGACTTTTAAGAGGGATCATTGAACGGTTCTAAGACCGCGAAATTACCGAAATTTCCTTGGCACGGACTATTAAGAAAATCCCTTACTTGATTGATCTGACTGAACACTAAGATGCCCAGCAGAGCATTTTGAATGTCTCGAATCACGTGCCTCAACTGAATCACGTGGTATACACTCTAATTTGATTGAATCCCGTGACTCTTCCTGGCAAGTGGATTCATAATTTTCGTCGGATCGAAATTCCGGATTTTCCATAATCTAACAATTTTTTTTATCTCAGAGTAATCTCGATTTAGATCCAAGTTTCAAAACTCAAAACTCTATTTGTTTTAATTTTTCCCAAGTTCAACGAATTCATCAATTCAGAAAACCACTACAAGTCAGTCATTACTTCGTGTGACATCTTCAACCTTAATCGTCATCATTTGACCTTGAATGACCCCATATAAATCCCAGTAAATGATTATCTGTCAACATCGGAACGACATTTTTGGGCTTTTTTTAAAACTTTTTTTATTTCATTTTAACTTATTTTTATTGTTTAGAGAAAATCATAATATTTAATTTATTTTTTTTAATTTGACTGATTTGAGTTAGCTGGTAATTTAATCAGCATTCAATCAGTTGGAG
Organism: Oikopleura longicauda; assembly: GCA_004367895.1. NCBI lineage: Eukaryota > Metazoa > Chordata > Appendicularia > Copelata > Oikopleuridae > Oikopleura > Oikopleura longicauda. Next base: position 11,978 of record SCLD01122667.1, read on the forward strand.
GTCATTGAACTGTTTGAATGGAAGTGATTACATTTCGTAAGACTCGTGTTAACTTCGTAATTACGTGTTAATGCGGCGCCAACACGGAATCTTTTTCCACATCCACCTTGAATCCATATTCTTCATCCCTCTGAAGTCCTCTTATTTCATCTCTCTGCCTTATAAGCGCCGTTTAGGAACAAAGGAACATCCAATAACGTTTTAGACATTTAACATCGGCATTTTTACGACATTTTATAGTTTCTAATAACTCCAAATAGTTAACTTTTCGTAGCGAAGTCAAACTTCATCAATTCAATTAATATGAAACTTGTAGCATTAGTTAGTAAGTTAACTATTTTCGGAGAAGTAAATAGTCAGGTACAGATAGTGGACGAAACAGTGTCAGATTTAGATGGGACAAGAACAGACGAAAATGACCTGGGACGAACAGAGAGACGTTATCAGCAACTGATAACACAAATGAACTTTTATAATAAAAATTTTGATCCAAGGTTAGTTTAAGAAAGGGCTCTCTTGACGACTATATTGGGCTTTTATGGACTGGTAAGTACTATAATGGTTAAGACGATATTGGGGCTATGGTTGCAACTGTTTCCATTTGGGCGATCGACCAATGAGCGAAGGTCTTGGAAATCACGTCGTCGATGAACTAGACAATACTTGTAAAAGCTATAAAGGTAAAGTTTTTGACCGAAAATTGCCTTTTTGACTAATCAGATACAACCCTTATCATACGAAGACAACTCTAAGACCCCAATCTAACCCAAACTTTGCCTTTTTAATCCAACCCTTTATATTCTAGAATGTCTTAAATGTGCAACAATGACTTACGGCGATACATGTATTCCAGAACTGAAAAGATACAAATTCACTCTATCAGATAATTCGCTACAATGTCGCAACCGCGCAGGAAGTTGCGAGAGGGCACTTTGTGAATGTGACCATATGTTAGGAACCAGTTCTAACTTTAAAGAAGGTCTTTATTGCCAGATAAATTATATTCACACTGGTAATATTGTGTGCCACTCTTGTATAGATCCTTTGAACTGGTGACAGCGCGGACACATGTGACAGCATCTGAAAAGTGGGACATTCAATATCACACATTCTGGGGTGGTTGGGATTATCAACAATCTTGTGAACATCCAAAATCCCCCGGATTAAGAAGCATGCAAAAAGGATGCTGTAACAATCAAAAATCAACTTCATACTTTTCGTTATATGCTATGGATAGGTAAGTAATACCGCTTATTGAACAAAAAATTGCCATCCAATGAATTAAAAGTGATTTAATAGGCAAGAATGTTGTGAAGATGGAGAAGTGGCACCAATAGGCGGTTGCTAAAACCAAAGATTTGATGAAGACTCCCAGGAAATTCAGAAGACGCCAAAGAACTTTATGAAGATTCGACAAAATTGTAAAAATGTACATTTGTACTCGTGTAATAAATATACCAATCAGTCAAAAATTACTTTTAAAGCTTTTTCAACTTCAATTTGAGATGCAAAATACCGTCTTCACAAAAGTATTCGTTCGCCTACTCAACCTAGGAAATATAACCTTATATGAATTGTCAAACTTTGCGGCATAAATTTCATTTAAGTCTAGGTATCCTTAAGAGGAAACACTAGAAAAAGTTTTCCCGAAAAACATTTGGGTTTAGCCTTTCACGTTTGTATAATATATAGCGACAACGTTATAATTTAAAGTTATAAAAATGACGAAATTTCTCTAAACTTGAATTATACCGTTGATATCATAATTATGTTTGCTCAGATTCCAATCGAATTAAACCAATTGAACCTGTAACCGGCCACGAAAACTGTGCTACACGCCTATATATAGAATTTCACGTAGCGTACCGTGGCTCGAGCCAAAGTTTATAAAGCTCCTTGAATTTGAAATGACTAGTGGACTGAGTAAATAAAGGTAGATAACCGGTTTATTTGTTTTGAATCTTATATTGGAACCTACGTCAGGTGCACTCACTCAAGAGAACAGATAAATGAAAAAATGATAAATACTGCCATAACATTAATTTTTCTTTTTGTATATTTGGTGCAGGTTTGTATATCGACGTTTCCATACGTTGTTTTATTTCAGAAGGCCCGATAAGTAAATTTCGTCGATTTATTTAAAAAATCGCTGTAAAGCCTATAGTATAGGCTAGTAAGACCCGTCAATAGAAAACGGTGACATATTTCCCTTTCGAGCCGTCATCGTTTTTCTATTGACGGACCTTAAGTAGTTAAAGAACCAGTTATAGACCTGGTTATGTCGATTTATTCCCAGATTTTCATTTTTCGCCAGAGTCTTTCAGACTTTATTCCGAGAAAATATAAAATTTTCGAATTTCAAAAAAATGAATCTCATTTTTTCATCCCAAATAACCCATGCGGTCAGAATTTGGGCCGCCTACGTCTTGCATGGGCCGCCCTCATCTTGCAGACGGGAAAAATTTACCACCTGTATACTAGGCTTAATTTAAAATTATAATCAAATTATGAATCATGATAATTTTAATAAAAATAATGTTTCATAAAGATAAAGCAAAATTAAGGCAAGACAGTGGGTGTTTGAAGTAGAAGACAAATTCAAAGAAGATGTGATTCTGGATCTTAAATCTAAAAATCTTATAGTTAAAACAGTTCTTGGGCGAATTGTTGCGAAAGAAACGGATTTATTTATTAGTATGTAATATATTTGATTCATAAGTTTTGAGTCATAACAAACTTTTTACATACCAACAATTTAGCCCTTTGTAACGTTTATAATGAATAACACAGCAATATTAAATCTGTAAAGAGCGTAACAATCGTCATAGAAGAGACATATCGCAAATAGATTTTGATAATATTATTGGTATGACTTATAAAATCTTGTAACGTGATTGTTAAATTATATCATAATATAAACTTTCAAGGTATAAAGAATTTCGAAGAAGAAGAAATCTTAAAAAGATCAAAAAGAAATATCTATGGCTCCATCTCGCGGTACCATTATACAAATCATGACGGTAAGTTATCGCTCGTTAAATTTTGCACGTCACGTGTTCAATATGCCTGTCTTTTTGCATCTTGGCTTTTAGGGAGTGCGAATGATAATGGACGGAAACGTCGGTCAGGAAAAAATCAGACGGAATCATTTGAGAATCAAGAAACTTTAGAAAATTTGGAATTTCCAGTTTATGGCTTGGAAACGACTGAAATCAGTGACCCTCAAACTGATGAAGGCTCAAGATAGTTGAGACCAGGGATTCACGGACATTCAACGCGCCGTTCGTTTCTATAAGTTCGTATGGGCTTTAATGTGAGATGGAAAGGCCTTCAGATAGTCTATGTATCCCTGGTTGAGATAGAAATGTGTTAAAATATTAAAATAGTTTTTTTTATTCTCTCAATACTAATGGTGACCCGACATCTTTTACTCATCCGACATTTATTCCTCCTACATTTGGTGCAATTTGTCCAGACCCAACAAAGGTAATAGGTCTGGTCATTATCCTAATCTGCCTACGCATTATATTAATACTTATTTAGGGCGTGGGATAGTCACCTACGCAATCACGAGACGATTACGACACGCCTACGACGTCGAGATGAGTCAGGGTTGAGTCAGGTGACTACCCCACCCTTATGCCATGTAGTCAAATTGAAAATTTAATTCACCAACTTCAATGCATGTCAGATCCAAACAGTCCGAGCTGTTCTTGTTGTACAGAGGCGAACCAGCCCCAACCAACCTTCTGGCCGCCGCCTCAATTTACACCAAACCAGTTTACCACTGCCGAGCCTATCAATAGTAATACATTCAATGAATCAATATTATAATCAATGAAATTAGTTTCTTCAGTTATTTGGGAAAGAAGATTCAATGATGAACTACTTGATACTCAATGGACATTTCCAAGGCACAATATACCAAAAGTTTGGCTCAAGGGACTGTCGTAAGTTGATCCTAGGCTAAGAAGTTAATCTTCCAAGGTTGTTCTGCTGAAAAAAATAATAGTTAAACTATTTTTTGGTCACATTCTCAACTGTTCTTCAAGCCCTAACTATATTGATTTATCTTTAGTGGTAAGGGAGTCACTGTTGTTGTTGGAGATGACGGTCTTGAATGGAAGCACCCCGATCTTAAAGACAATTACAGGAAGAGATTATCACACGGCATCCTCGTATTCGCCTATCAATCATTTGATTACATAACAAATGAATAATCGTCATTTAAGACCTGATATATCATATGATGTAAATGATGATGACAATGATCCCTCTCCAGTTTTAGTTGACTCGCAAGGCAACCCTAGATGTGCTCCTGGATGCATCATGTGCACTGATTGTCCTGGTAAGTTGTCATTATACCATTTCATTATAGGAAAATCAATTACGTTATAATAATCACCATATCACGTTATAATCATTTCAGCTCATGGAACCAAATGTGCTGGTCTAATCGCTGCAAAAGCTGATAATGGAAAATGCATCGCCGGTGTTGCTTATAATGCAGGCATAGGAGGTGTCCGAATGTTAGACCTAGGGATGAAACTATTGTTGCTGAGTCATAAATGATGACGTATTTGTTCGTTTTCATACCGTAAACGCATTTATGTTGTTTTAATATTTGTTTTCATCCCTTTATTGATTCGAATGTTTACGATACGACAGAAGCTCAAACCCTTTCAATGAACCGAGACAAGATTGATATATTTTCCTTAAGCTGGGGTCCTGGTATGAAACTTTAGCTCAATCATCGGCTATGAGCCACATCGACCGATTTAATAGTAACCATTTTTGATACTACTAATGAAAAGGCTCTAAAGATATAATTTAGAAAATAATTCAAAATATTAAGATGATGACGGTCAAATGATGGATTCGCCACGAAAACTAGGTCAAGAAGCCATTGAAGAGGGTATTCAATATGGTCGTGGTGGAAAAGGAAGTATTTATATTTTGGGAAGCGGTAATGGAGCTGCAAAGGGTGACAACTGCGGTGCGGACGGCTATTCAAATAGCATGTATACTATAACATTTTCTGCCGCGAATTATAATGGAAAACGTGCGCATTATGCTGAGAGTTGCTCTGCTGTAATGTCAACTATTTATGGATCTGGTACACCTGGTCGTTTGCCACAAATCTCAACACTTGGTATCGAGGGAACTTGTGAGGAATCTTTTGGAGGAACCTCAGCTGTTAATCCGATTGCAGCCGGAATAATAGGAATGTGTTAAACCTAATCTAATTCCGGGTATCCGTAAGGATTGGAAAGTCCTTTTAAGGAAAGTTTAAGCGAAAACGATGAAAGAAGAACACAATTTAAGCTCTTGGTCTGGAGACAAATCCGTCGTTAACGTGGCGAGATATTCAACATTTGGTCGTACAAAGCAGCAGAACAATTATAAATGGATTACAGCTTCACCGTGAAGGTTTGGTTATTTCTTACACGTATAGGCGGGTGACAATTTAGAGTGGAACACCCGGTCTAGAACTTGTACACATAAGAACTTCAAAGAATTCAATGACGAGTGTTTGACTTTTCAAACCATATAAACCTATATAAATTGAAAGATCATATATGAACCATTTTATATGGTCCATATAATATGGTAGAGTTCATTCATCTAAGAGGGTGTCCTGTTTTCGGGGAGTTGCTCTGCTCTTTCTCTCCTTTGTGAGCAGAATATGGTATTTTATTCCGTTAGATATGTTATAGTTTCCGAAAGACCTTTGAAAATTATTGCTTTAATGCTTAATGGAAAAACTTATAACAGAACTCTGAATATTTTGCATCTGACAATTTTCACAATAAAAGGGTGTCTCGGAAATAAACACGTGACATGTTCTTTTGAGAGTTGTCGTTATTTATTTTATAAACACAATTTATTAATTCAGATGCACATTGGCAAGTGAACGGTGCTGGTAGAAAAACATCACCAACGTTTGGTTTTGGTTTGCTCGATGCTAATGAGTTCGTTAATATTGCAGAACAGTGGCCTGGACAAATACCCGAAAGAATCAACTGTACTTATTCGACTGGAGGTTTGATTTTATCCATTTGAAATTTTATAACCCTAGCCGCAAGGATACTCCTAAAAGAACGGTTGTTCTAGAACCGTACTTCCGTGCTCTTCGTGTTGAGTACAATGAGGACAGGGTGCCATCAATGAAGGTCCTTCATGCCTTGAGAGTGTGGATTAAAGTACGAGGTATGATCACTTTTTATAGCACAGAGTACGAAAGGTACTATACTCCGTGGGTACGGCCATTTTTATCAGTACAGAGCACGTAGAGTACGGAGGATACGAAAGGGTACAAAAGTTCGTGTGAGCATCCCTGCCTAGACGTAACGACTCGTGAAGACTCCGGACCGTTTATGATATATGATTAAGACTTTGCTTCAAACAGGTCAGAATCAGCTCTCAGGCCAACGAATTTATTACAACGAAATGATACATTCACAAGACGTCCGTTTTTTGGTATTCAAGTAAATCATGTTTTCCGCCAATCAGAATGCAGGATCAACTATATTGAACACGTGGTGGTAACAACCAGAATAATTCATCCCCGGAGAGGCGACTTGGAAATAAATGTGGTATCTCCACAAGGCACCAAGTCATCTTTACTTGGTACACGATGGAGGGATAAGGTTTGTTTTGATCTCTAGTGCTACTAGCTCTCTATCGCCAAAGTCTTAACACGTTAAATTGAAGTCCAGCGATATTGGAATGAGTTATCCACATAAAAAAGGATGGACAATGAGTTCGGTGCAGCATTGGGGAGAGCGGTCACAGGGGACTTGGACGCTCACAGTTGAAGAAAAAACCAATTTTAGAAATCGGCATCAATATCAAACTAAAAGACTTGTCGCCCTTAAAATTGAAATTTTTGGTACTGAACAACCTGTACCCCAATTCTAATATCTAGAATAATAAAACAATTAAACATATAATATTTTAACACATAAAAAGCACTTGGTTTGGAAGCTAATATGGATTTGACATGGCGAGATGTGCAACACCTAGTGGTAAGAAGCAGTAAAGCAACTTTGAATAATTTGACTTTGTCAGAGAATGGTAAGAAGAAAAAAACAATTCGTCACTGACACTACCTATTGATTTTCAGATGCGGATTGGCAAATAAATGGTGCGGGGTATGAAACATCAACAGCGTTTGGATTTGGACTTATTGATGCCGAAGAATTTGTCAAAAGATCTGAAAAATGGAAACCAATACCGGAAAGGCTGAATTGCACTTTTGAATTTGGAGGTATGATTTTTGTTTTTAGAACATCGCATATAAACAAGAGTTCACTTCAGATGATACAGTAGGGTGCGTCTTCCCGTAGGGTCTCGAATTCCTCATGAGGAAGTAAAGAGATCACGACCATCGAGAAGGCGCACCCCAAATTATTACTCTCCGATAAGTCTTATAATAGTCATTTCTAATTGCTGATTTTTAGAATGGAAAGTAAATCAAAGTGATCCAAAACCCTCGAATTTTGATAATTTGGACATTCATTCTTTTGGGAATATCAGTTCGATTAATGTTGATGAGAAATCGTGTCCAATTAAATACTTGGAACATGTTGTAGTCGGCGTCAAAATTATTCATCCACGACGTGGTGCTATACAAATTTCATTGAATTCGCCAATGGGTACAAATTCGTTGTTACTTGGAAGCCGAAAGAAAGATTATGTAAGTCTCACTTAAGGTTACGATGGTGCTCTGACCATTAAGATTTTGGTCAAGATCTAATGAAAATTTAAGAGTAACAAAAGTCTTGGAATTGCAAGACCACATGATAATGGCTGGAATATGAATTCGGTTCAACACTGGGGCGAGAATCCGTTCGGGGATTGGGAATTAGAAATATTAGACAAGAGACCAAATTACTATCCTCAATCTGATCGAATACTTTTGTCGTGGCAACTTCATTTATTTGGCACCTCAGAACCCATTGAAAATGATATTTAATTTATTCCGAGCGTAGCGTGTGCTTCGCTGTGGGGCACTTCGCTGTCTACTTTTCAAAATTTTCAATTGTTGCCTTGTACAATAAATCGTATGTTTTCATCAAAATATCATTCTGTCTTTTTGATTTTCATGTTATCAAAACTTATGTTTTAATGATTGATTGAATGTCAGTAAAAATAAAACTCATTTTTGCATATCTGATGCCCTCACATTGAGGAAACGTTTTAAAAATGGTTTTTTTATATTTTACTATTTTAAGTTTAATTGGTATTAAAATATTTTAAGGATGAGAGATCAGAGTATAGTAGTCTTTTCAAATCGGAGCCTGCAGTGAACGTTAACCCCAAGATACAGTATCCACTCCGGAAATTTATTTGGCGATGTTTCGTTATCGCTGGAATCATTTACACAGTCAGGGCTCTCTCGAATCACATGACAAGTAAGTCAAAGGTGAATAGAACGTTAGGTGAGCCCTGTTTAAGCTATAAATATCTATAGAAACACTATTCGATATTTAGAATATCCAACGAAGGAAACTTTTTGAAAATTTACCCAAATGTTCTTTTAAGTGATTTTTTGTTCTAATTTAAGAAGACTTTGAATATTAGAATTATTAATATTCTGGTTGAAATGTGTATATTAGAACCTTTACATGATAGATAAGATACCCAAGGCGGAAAGCGATCAATGTGTTATCAACTAAGCTTGACCGCGGTTACTCTGTTAAGGATCATCTCAAGATAATTGTGCAGATTCTTTTTTTTATGACCTTTGCATGGTCTCTCTATGATAATTACTAATAAGCTAAATTATACTTAAATTGTCTTTTTTAAAATCTATGTTGATGATCTCACAGTGAATCATACACTCGAAACCACCTATTGGTAAAAGATCCGTGACCGTTATCCGTGTGGTGTTCATTTTTACAACCGCTAATATCATCTTACAGGTTCTTCTTATGGTTTTATTGAAAAAATCATTGCTGATTTAAGTAAGTTTTAACTGTATCAAGGTACAGTGACCCCTATAATTTTGAACAAACATAAAAGATTCAAAGTTTGAAATTGATGTTGAATCTGATCAGATGAAATTCCCAAAAATTACAATTTGTTTGAACTCGATGCATTCAAAGGATAGAATTCATTTATTATATCTAGGTAATAAATGAAACGAAAAAGTGTTCCGGGAACAATGTCTGTTCCCCAAACTCCGATTTAGTCATTTTACCAAAAGCCTATAATGGAAAATAATATTAATAATTATTATGGCGAAAATATTGAAGAAATGGGTAAGAGAGCCTAAAATCAAACCTTTATCAAATTTCCGACCCAAAATGAACTCCCACATTAATTATTGTGTTTTAAAGACAATTTATTCGACAACGAGACCCGAACGGAACTTTTAAAAATTGATATGCTTGATTTTTATATGAGAGTAAGTTCTAAGATTATTTCCAAAAGTTCAATGATGAGTAATCAATTTTGGTGTAAACTGTAATTTACTGTATACAGGGTGTAACTATCTGTTCCATAGACGATGTCAAAATATGTCATTCTGGGATGTGATCACAATATGAACGATTGTATTGAATCCTGGACGATTTCACTAACTGAATATGGTCAAGGGATCTCAAATTGCCCTCGAATCAGGTCTCAATATTCTGGAATAGTAAATTATACGGTTCCACTTATTTCTTAGGATTCCTATTAAGACTTTGTGTTGTGTACCATAAACCAGATGGTGACTTGTCTTCTGATGGTGACGGGACACCACGAGAAATAAGGTTAGTATTTTAAATACTAACTGTATTTAATTAGGACACTTATTAGGATACAAATAAAAAATCAGCCCAGTGGTTTAATCCACCAGATCAACTTCTGAGTAAGTTCAACCAGGACTTAATCTAATTTAGACACATTCAGTTATGAGATTGTGGAAGAAGATACTGCCACTGAAGAGGTTAAATATGAGAATGTCGTTGAAACCAGGAAAATAGTTCTCTTTCAATATTCTGAGACAGACCATGATTTTTTAAACAATAATAGTCCCTAAGGCTTCCCTAAGTCCCAAAAACATCGATAAACTACATTGAAGACTGAAATCTCATGCAATAGATACTCAATGGAGGCGTGATTCATTTGACGTGGTGTTAGGATTGGTTTCTTGATCAGCCTCAGAGTAAAACCCGATCTTTTTGGTTTCACAGCTCATTATGATCCTGTCAATAATCAGTATAAACTTGTGGCGGCTTAAAGAACAGCCTCGTTTCATACTCAAAGTCCTGGAGAACCACGTAATACTGTTTTCTTGGTAAAAATTGGCATTTTACCAGATGGTGAACTCGTTTAATAGAAACCCGAACAAGCTTACAATGCATCTGACTGGACATCTGGGTATTCGGGAACACTAGGTGGTTTCACGGCATTCTTCACGGTATCAGATACACCAGGAGAATTATCGCACGTCCCGAAAGCGATTTTATCAGATATGACAAGCACTGGAGTTACTATTCGTCAAGTTGAGGATTCCAAATAAATTCGGGGAAATAAATCGGCATAGAAGTTGATGAAGTAGTTGCTGTAGTAGTCGATGTATTATCTAAGTAATTCTCGTTAACCAATAAATCCCAGTAAAGTTCATCGACAAGAGATGCCTCATCCATATGGTGACTGTGTCAAAGTTAACAATAAACATAGGAATCGGTTCAAAAATGGCGATGTCAGTGTAAGTGAAAGCGCACCGTGACGCAGTTGAAGCGATAACTTGTGCTATCATTCACATTAACCGATTTGGGTCAGTATAATCTAGGACCTCCAAATTATTTATATTATTTATAATATAACGAATATAAATAAACGAAAAATCGAACAAAAGTGATCTATTGAACGACTTGTTAAATAAAACAGACGAGAGCACGCTTGATCACGATCCTTATAGTGCAAAATCGTGCATGTATGAATGTCGAATGGACGCTGTTGTTGCCATGTGCTCTTGCATTATGCCACACTATATGATAAAGTGAGTTAATCTGTTCGTGTGGACGTCGGTAAGAAAGCGTTCATGTATTTTGCAAAAAAACCGCATTTGGGATCTCTAAATACTAATAAGTGACCTATAATAATGCATTATGGTTACGACAAAATGGCTATCAAAATTTCTACCGATTTGACCCGTAGTGTTTCCTTACGGGTTCGAAGCGGCTTTTAGATTCATTATTTTAGATCAAAGCACAGTTATCCGCCCTGCGATTTTAACCTCCACGCGACGTGTGTGGTACCATTGTTACGAACATTTGAACCAACTTTGGAAGGTTGTGGATGTCGAAAACCGTGTTTCACCACAGAAGTGGAGGTAAGTTCTTTTTTAATCCATTTGCTGTCTTTGCCGATGAATAATCATCATCGTAATTTACGAAAGTTCAAAATCGGTTGGGATTGCTTGAAAATAGGTCTGGCTGCAAAAAACAAGATTTGGTCACCTTGGCCGTCGCTAGACACTCGAGTATTTTTATAGCTATTTAACATTGACAGTCCATGATGGAAAAGGATTCTTTGGGCGGGTAATAACTTATGACTCATAACTGGAGTCATACCGTATGACTCATACCGTATGACTCATACCGGATGTTTCCACAGGGAGCTTCCCAGGGGGTCTCCGGAAAATCCGGTTTGTGCTACACGAAACAGTTGTACGGTATTGACTTATCCTTCAATTAAAATCAGCGAAAATAACGTCGAAATCAGAATAACTGACTATGCAATATGGGTAATGTCAGGAAGAGGTTAATCTTAATTGATTTTGTCTAATTGAACAGTTTCTGATAATCGCACTAACACCTTGTTGCCGTAACATCAACGTTAGAACACGCAAATGTTGGTAAACTACCACCGGTGAACGTCTCTTATTTACAGTTAGATCTCGGATATCCAGAGTCAGGCCAGATATAAGGCCTGATCGATCACCTCTGATATTTTGATATGCAGGCCTCAAGTCTTGGTTTTTTGGCACGTGGCGAACAAAGCAACATAATGTTATGATTTATGTCTTCTAGTAATAAAGACCTTTGTATCTTGATTTCCTAAAATCTACGAAAATATTTTTAATTTCGTTTGATCTATCCTTTGAACAAATTTCATGTTCCTAAAACCTTACCCTGTTATCTCAACACGAAATATCTCGTTGCATGATTTTTCATTTTATGGTACCATAGGTAATGGTTCATATGGATTTAAAAATCAGATAATCATCAAACGAGAATGAATTTATAAAATTGAATTTAGGTTCAATCTATACAAAAAGCAACGTATTTATGGGATAACGACGCACGAATTTCAAAAGAGAATATTACTAACGTTGGAAATAATACCGAGATGTAAGTTATCCTTATTTACTAAACTAACTTATTTACTTTCCACTCTTATCTCGTATTTAATTAGGTTAGCATGCAAACGAAAATATTCAGTAGGATGTGATTATTATTTTTGTTTAGACAAACATTTTCAAATTCACATTGAAAAAACATTTGAAAAACATTTCAAGAATTTTTGGATGCACTGGAAACTGTTTCCATGAAAAATATTATTTTTTTCACAAAAATGATCCTTTAGTGATAATTTATTTTCAATTAAACATAATTAAATCAGGAATTAAATTATCCAATTAAATTAGAAAATAAATTAAATTTTGGATGATCCAAAAATAGTCATTTTAATCATCAAACGGATGAGTTTTGAAAACAGATCTTTTATAAGAATTTTCGTTGAATTTTCGATTTATATTTGCATCCGACAGGTACATTCTGCCTCTAATCGAACAACTATACGGTAAGCAAAGTAAATTAGACATGCTGGATTTTTTTTCGAAAATGACGCTTACACAGTTCTCAATATTTTTGTCCTCAAAAAACCATGATCATCTACTCATGAAAAAGTTTGGATTTGTTTCCAAAAATGACGCTCAGTTGCCAAAATCCGTTTTTTTTTTGGATTTTGATTGGATTTTTTTTTTCAAAAAATGACGATCCCTGATGTTCCCGGTTTTTGGATTTTTTTCCAGAATTCGCATTTATATTTGAGGCTCCAGAAAAAGATACTTTGATACCGTATCAACGATACGATTAATTCACTTTTGTGTTATTCTAAAATTCATATTTTCTCTATATTCATCCTAAGCAGATAATTTCGAATATTATTAGAATTTTTTTATGTTGTATTTTTGACAGACTGAATTTCCTGAAGCGTGTTTTAATTCACTTTGAATTTGCTTAAACCATAAAAAGATAAAGCTTTTTCGTTTTTATGTTTATGCAATATTCGATCAGCTGTTTACAACAGCAAAATACAGTGTATTCCGAACAAATTTAAAATGATGAAATCGTACCAAGAAAGATTAACACATCTAATTTTCAGGAAATTGACAAGATTGACAGTTTCATTGGCGGAAAAGCCCGAAGAAATTTATATTCAAAAACCGGCATATGACAGGTAACGATTAAGTTTAGCTCACTAAACAGCTTGATAACAGCTCAAGAATCGTTGAAATAATTTTACGGTAATTTATTCCCTTCAAAAATGTTATAACTCAAAAAATACTTTTATGATTTTGGGCTGAGTTTGAATTCGGTAATGATTTAAAATCAAGTGTAGTATTTGATAGATATCAATGCATCTCAATTTTTCTAAAAAGCCCAAATGTGGTTTTGGTTTGGTGTATTCTATTCAATATGATTTCACCAGATATCCGCAACCAACCATTATTGATATCATTGCATTACCGTAAATGAAATAGTTTTTATTTGCCAAATGTTGCAGAATATCAATTATACAGAGTTGACGCGAGAATTTAAGGTTGACACGGTTATGTTGACAAAACGTTTAACGGACTCAAATGTCATCGTCCGTGCTAATGAGGTCAACTAAGTTATTGGGTTTAGTGACAGAATTCAAATAATACGTTGTGATAAAATATCACTAGGTGGCGTTGAGAGGCCGAGAGATTCCAAGTTCAAAGTTGAGAGTGAGGTATTTAAATGAGTCTAATCAAGGGTTTCGGTTGGTTTAGCGGTTTGATCCACACGATGAATCTAAATGCATGTCCAATTCAAAAGAAATATAGTTCAAAATACTCTCACAAACTATATTTTACGGCCTATAATTTATATAATAGCCATGAGGTTGAGGCTACCAAATTTCATAGGTAACTACACTGGAAATTCCAAACGTATTTTTTAGCACGCAATATTTATCCGATGTTGGTGGTTCAGCAGGATTGATCTTGGGTATATCAGCAGCTACTCTTCTTGGTCTATTTGAAGATGGAGTTTTCTTTATGGTTAGTCAGGTTACAACGAAATTCCTATAAAAAGTTTTTTCAGTTGACTTTTCTCGGAGATTTGAAGGTGAAATATTGTGGCAAATCATTGGCATGGTTCAAAATGTTTCAAAATTTTTACTGATGATTATGTATTGACATTAAGCGTTGCTTAACCTTTGAAGACCTTTGATTAAAAAAGGTCCTTAAATTAATTTCAACACGGTACGCGTCTAGGTTGACCAAACGTGAACCAAAATATAGAAAAAGAAATCTCTGAAATGTGCATCAACAAACACTGATGATTTATTACCAAGTTATAGTCAGTGCCACTCACCAATGGTTATTTGACAAAAGTTTACCTCAAAAATAATCAATTACCGGTCAATAAACCGGTAACAAACAATTACACGACGACATAACAGTTAGGTATAAGAAGATGGGAACATCTATTTGAACACGATCATGAGAATATGAGAAAATTATATCTGGGAAACTAAATGTATATCCTAATGTTACGTACAACGTTTAGATGTTTGTTCATACCATAAATAAAAAAATCCATATTCTGATGCATAAATTAAACCATATTCAATGTTGATTTTCAAGATTTTATACAATTTGGCTTACCAACAGAGAGAGGAAACGAAAAAAATCTCATCACGCTCAAAAAGGAGGGCGCTCAGGGTGTCTTAGTTTAAATGTTCACAATATTAATTTATTCTCAATTCGCAGGGAAAGGACCTTTCCCTACATTGCTTCTGGCCTTTGTGACTAAGATTAAGCTGATATAACACTGTCCTTCTCAGTGTAACAGCTTCGATTGTCGTTATTTGCGATGTCTATAGTGACTATAGGCTATAGTCATCCTGAAAATTAAACTGTAGAGATGCACTTAGAGGGTTGCTTCAGTCATTTGCCCGTATGAAACATTTGTTCAATAAGTTCCAAGTTTAATTCAAACAAAATATTACTTTGAAGTCTAAGTGAATGTTTTGGTTGGTCTGGGGTTAACTGTTTTAAGAAAGTTATTATAAATTATTTTACATAAAACATTACCAATATTTATCATTATGTGTTTAATCAACGGAATAAGCAGTCAGGAGAGGTAATTTGCGCTAGCAAAAATAATATGTTATCAGGCACAGTGTTATTTCATCATAATTTCAAATTATCAAATATACTCGAAACAAATGGTTTTAGCGAACTACTTTATTTACACGAAACATTTGTATTTTTAGTTTTTGTTCCGTCAGTATTCATTTGAACACTCATGAGCACCTTGGTGCCAGCTTGTTTTGGTCCTCCTGGAATCGGACGACTTTAGGGGCAAATTTTTTTAAGGCACTTCCCATGACTCAATTTCCATGACCAATAACTTATCGGATGAAGAGGAGGGATTGATCTGTGTCAAGGATTTCAAAACATAGTGATTTTCGGTGACCACCGTAGGTGCACGCCCACGCAAAGTTTCCAAAATGTATTAAAACCAATGCAAAAAACATCGGGCCATTTACATATTGACTTGTCGGACAATGAAAAAATCTATCATACTTAGAAAATTGATTATGCTATATTCGAAAAATAGAGTGAAAATAGCATACTATCAAGACTTACTTGAAGTTTTTGTCCAACACCAAGCCGTGGAGATGCGTATAGAGATGTTGTTTAGTGAATGATCAAATCAAGCTTTGATTATGATTCGTGCATCAATATATAACTTAAACTCTTTTGGTTGGAAGATTTTTGACTAACATATTTTATAAAACTAAAGCGCGTCCCTCGGTACTGAGCGTGAAAAAGCCCGTGCTCTATCTTAGAGCTAGGTCGTCTATAGACGACCGAGCAAAGCGAAGGCCCGTGAACCTTTATGGAAACAGAGTTCAGAACTGAATTCGGTAGGTCCTGAAACCCCAAAATCGATTAATTTTTTTTGGTTTGGACCACTTCCGGTGATGACGTCATCGCCACTGATAAGACTTCAAAGACCTTTACCGCCAGCCTGTGATGCGATAACGAAAAACTAGAATAGAACTCTCTAAACAGTTTTTCACGAGCTTCCGGTTCAAAAATTTTTCATTTCCGGTCTGAGTATATCACCCATAACTTCCGGTAAGATTGTTTCCTGTCGACAGATTTTTGATTTGTTTTTACGCATGTTTCAAACTATCTGTAGGAACATTTTCAGCGATTTTGAACCGCAAATTTGATTTTCGACCTTGATGACCCATATTCTGGGCTCCATGAGTCTTATGAGTCATAGTGACGTCATCTAATTGACCGACCGGAAATGAAGTCTTGAATCCGAGGTTTCATAGCAACCTATATTCATCATGATCTATCCATCCCAACCTTCACAATAAAGCCAAACGCTCACGGGCCGTAGAGCCTCTATCTGGGTATTCTATTTTTCACCCGGTCAGTGCAGTGGTCGCCCTTATATCACCATAATCCAGTTATGTCATTTGTTATGACATTTTTTGTGTTGTTGAATTATTCGAAAAGTGCAACCTCAACAAGATTTTGGTCTGTGATTTATTCCGCAAAGGAATCATGATTATGGAATCGGACTCAGATTTAGAAATAGAGAAATGTATTTTTTGAACATTTGGTAACATTTTAAAAACGACCACATTGGTACTGTTTGCCATGGCCTCTCTTAGAATGTATGTTATGTCAGTGGCGCCTCTTCCAAGTCGATTATAAACCGCCTCCGTGGGGGCTCCATGCAGAAACCAGAAGAATTGACTTCCTTTTAAATGTTCTCAGATCATTTTCAAGGTCTGAAATGGCAATTCTCAAAGTGAAACATGATGTAGTCCAAAAATCGGCTGAGCCGGAAATAAGTCTACAAGTCTGTTACAACCAAAAATACCGGAATTAATGGTACAATACGGAAATGGATAAAAATTCATATTTCTCAATTCGAACACGTAAATCGAATGGGCTTAAAATGAGTTAATTATTCCAGAGTATGCAATTCGGACCCCACAATTGAATATGCGTGGCCACACTGGTTCAACGAGCTACTACTATCCAGCTCACGGAGCTCAGTAATCCTAAACTAATAAGGAAAATTTGAAATAGAACTTGAAGTTAACAGATTAAATTCTTTTGAGGACATTAAAGTAAATTTTATTTTTGTTTCATTTTCAAGGTAAAATATAGTTTTTCAAAACGTTGAATAACAAAACGAGTTTCGAGCTCAGCCCGTCCAAGGAGCCTGGTTTTCCCCTGGGCCGCGCAATTAAATTGGCCCAGAAGTCACCCCTCCGACGTGAAACCTTACGTATTCCGTATTTGCAAAATGTTGAGAGTCATCAATCCTATAGGGATAGGAAAAATTCGTATATGTATCTCCCATTGGGATTTATCAGCGGTAAATTCTTGTTCCGGGGTCCAATTTGTTCGTAGATGTTCCAGTTTGTTCGTTACAGTTCCTTGTTTACATAAATAGAAAGTAATAATTTCGAACATTTACGGTATTTTTTCAACGTTCGTTTTATATGTGGTTTAGAAAAATGTATAGGTTCTGTACGAAATGCTGAATCGATTAATCTCCAACAAAACGACTTTCAGCTCAATATTTTCCTCTTTACACGAACACTTTTCCGTCGACATTTTAGTTTGATTTGTTCGACAAGTACCCAAGTTGGAACTTCATCCATCTTGAACAGGCCGGATCTCCATGTTTCCCATCGCAACATAAAGCCCAAATATTGCCCCAGGGTAAAAAGAAAGCCTTATGTTTGAAGAGATCAAACGACCAATTAAAATTGTGCAAAAATACTGAACAGTAGTCAAGTACAAGTTCATTTCTGTCATGCAAAGAGATACGCTAGAATAGAAGTCTGAAATTTACTTTCATTGTTTCAAAATTCAAAAGAGAGAAACAGAGAAAATAGTAAAATAATAATATTAATTATTTTAAATAATTAATTTAATACAAAAACAGTTTACAAAGAGAACAAACATGAATTGATATGGATCTGGACGACGTATTTCGGGATGAAATAAGGAATAATTTTTGATGAAAAATTATGAGTTTTCTGAAATTTATCTCGAAAATGTTTATAATAATAATTAAAGGATAGATTTACATAAAAATGATAATATAAGGAGAGACCAAAATGAAATTTTCCTCAAAATCGCTCATTTTACGTCAAATATTAAGATATAGCAGCTTATCAACCATCCAGAACTAAAATGACCTTTTTCAGTCAAAAAGTCAAACTTTTTGAAAACTCAACTTTTCTCAAACTAGGAAATTCCTGGAATTCATCTTCAAAAATAATTTAAGTTTGTTTGTTTTTTATTTTAGTTAATTTTTGCGTTTATTTGGGTGAGTTTGTTTTGGTAAAAGGGCAACAAGGGTGCATTAAAGGAACAAATGCACCAAAATGAACGATGTGACTGGTTAAACTTTTTATGGGCTGTTCCTCAGTCTAAATTCTTCGCTGGCGATAATATTTCGATTTTTTCAAAAATTCAAAAAAGTCGAACGGCTGAAAAATCAGAAGATGAATTGGCAAAATTTTCGATTGATCCAAATCTTTCGCCGCTTGATCGAAATCTAAAACTTTTAAACGGAAATGATATTCAAAAGTCTGTCGCATGTCGAAGTCTTGTCTTTCTGATGGAACAAATACCTCAAAATGAAATGACCCAGATTTTGGACGGAGTCAAAGTGGCTCTAGAAGCAAGTAAGGACAATCATCAGGTATGGGGATACCTGTATTAGATGAAACTCGGCCAATGGTAGACTGCTAAAGTGGGGTTCTTCATCCTAATGGTCATTTGATGCGCATATTGCGCATGGAGCAGTACTGAGACAACGACGATCAGGAAGGCGCTCGCGCACCCCATGAGCTAGCGGGCCCCACTTTAGAGCTGTTACCGGATGTTATCAGAATCCCTTATTAGGTTATGTTTGATATGTCAGAAATGATTTGTGCGCTGCTTGAATCTAAAAAACACGCTGACCAGATTAAAATCATTGCAGATATCATTTTTGATGGAATCGACTCGGTGAGAGGTCAATACTGGGGAAAAGCACTTTCAATATACATTCAAATGGCGCCTATAGCAGAAGTTAAAAATAAAATAGTAGCATTAAAAAGTAGATCAATAATATCTTCGTCAGAAGCAGGACGAACAGCGATTGCAATGTCACTAGGTAAGCTTTAAAAAATAGTGTTTTTTTTCATTCCCTTCTCACTAAACACCTCGTCTACGTCTTTATTCAAGTTGAATGATACAATCCTAATTGACAAATTCCGAACAATTTTTGGTCACTCAGGGGGTTTACTCCGAACTTCAAATTGAAGTCTTTAGTATCTTAAACACGTGACATAGGGCTCGGTACCTATGCATGCGAAGTGACCTCTCCTCAAAATCTTGTAAAGTGGCGTGACAAGATGACTGGGAAAGTTTCCCGGAAATCATCCTGATTGACCACCCGAAATTTGTCAATTAGGTTTAAACTCGACTCTTTTCCGGTCTGGCCATCAAGAAAATTTGACTTTACCCAACGGGATATATCTGACCGAAATGGCCGTACTATTATCTATCTATTAAGGATCATTGATGCTAAAAATTGAAAAAACAGCAGAACAAAATGAAATATTGCAATTATCGAAAGAGTTGTCAAATGATGTGTGCTTAGATGTCAGGAGAGCCTCTTCATCTCAAATGGATAAAATTATAAAATCGCTGAACCAGAATCAGATCCCAGGTTATGGTTTTTCATTATAATTCTCTGGGAAATTATTATTCGATATATATCCGGTCTCTATTCATCATTTCAACTCAAAAATAATTCAAAAAAGTGTGTAATTCATTAGAAATCATAGAAAAGAAATAATTGCCGAATTCGGATTTTTAATATGCGAAGAAGAGGAAGAGACTGTTGTGGAAACCGCAATCGGAGTTTTACCACAAGTTGTATCAAATTGCTCAGAAAAGATGTGTTTTACGGAAATTATTCCACTTCTAACAGTAAGTATAGGTCAATTGGCTTTTCATCAGAAACACTCAAGAATGAAAAGTTGGGTGCGTCTTCTCGATGGTCGTTGTCTATATACTGCCCCACGGGGAATTTGGATCAAATGACAATCGGGAAGAACCCCTTCTTTACCGAAACGGAGCCAGATTCAAGATTTGTGTGAGTTTCCATAATAATTTTATTTTTAGAATATACTAGAAACAGATTTTATCAATCAGACCCCAAGTGTATCACGTGCTCTATCCAGTGTCCTAGGTCCATTATGTCATACAATTAGTCAAAATCCAGAAGAATACTCATCATTGATAAGACCCATTATAAGCGCATTCATTGGTTTCGTCTCATCAACATGTGAATATACTGCTTCTGCTGCTTTGGATGCAATTGAACCAATCACAGAGCTCAAAACCTTTGACCGAAACTCAAATCAAAACCTTATTACAGGAACGGTTAATCAAGAAACGCTTCACAGACGGTGAATAGCGTCGTTAACCATGTGAAGGACCATTAAACGAAACTATGAGCGAGGCAATAGATCAAGCATTTAGACGAAAAGAATCGAAAATAAAAATTCATATAGGAAAGTTTGAAAATATATAAGATGCTATAAATTTAACACATACATTTGAATAGTACTTCTATGTTTCAAAGACTATGTAGTATAGGCTATACTGTATAGGTTACATACAATATGTAAAATATATAATTTGTGAACTTCTTCAAGCACGAAATTTCATAGCTGGATCATCACTAATTCAAAAGAAGCTTGCTCAGCGTCTCTATATAGAGTAAGTGTGCCTCGTAACCATGTCGTAATTCAACCAAACAACCGGTAATTAGTCCGATAATCTAACCTCGTCACTAGCCTTCTTATTCACAGCTCTTATAAAAATCATAAGAGTAAAAAACTTTGCTTACATTGTTTAATTCAGTTTGTGGAAGTCGCTAGAAATAACAGATACTCAAAATGATATTCCTGTAATGGAAGTTTTATCCGAGCAGTCAATATATATGAGTGCTCAATATGCCCGTGCTTCAGATTCATCCCCTCTTATTGCTGATTTATCATTGGATGAGACTTCAGAAGTTATATCACACTACCACCGTGCTGATCGATCATCCGCTGGACATTTACTTTGTGGACAGTCAGCAGCACGTCCGAGTCAGTCATTGGAGGCAATAGAACCAAAGTTTACCTTTAACCAGTCTGCTTCGTCCGAGCTTGCTAACTACTTCAATTCTAGAATATTAGATTCACTGGATATAATTCATTGGCGGGTTGTTTATTTTCTTCTTCAAGCTGCTCTTAGACTAAATCTTCCACTTTCTCCACTGGTGCAAACATCAAAAAAACTTATCAAAGAGTCATCATACAAGTAAGACGTTATAATCCTCCTTAAACGGTCAACGGATTTCTGTCTAAATAAAACTATTAAGGCCTATTCGATTTTTGTCTTCGAAATTGTTGGCATGTCAAATGCGTCTGGCAAGTGTCACCGAACACAAAGATATTTTTAAATTTTTAACAGATCTGATCACGTCGCCAAGCTGTCGCGATCGCGAGTGTTTCATCAAACTGATTCCAACCCTTGTCCGGATTTACTCGAAGAAATTTTTTAAAAGGCACTTTTACGACTCCGTGCTTTACTTATCCAAAGACAAAGTGCCAAATATAAGATATCAGATTTGTAGTATTCTGCCTCAAATTAAGGAATGTTGTTATATTATCGAACGATTTAATACTGACAAAACTCGTTTAATACGAATTCCGAATCCCAAATTTTTTTAGAATTATTGTATCCAGTAAAGTCTGATCTTACATACATAAGTTCAACACAAAAAGCCAATGTTGACACTTCCCGATGATCGAGAAAAATTGAGAAGTTTGGATGAAACTCTCAGAAATATCATTTCGTATGAATCCGATCGTGATGTTCGAAAAGTAAGTTGCGATTCTAGATACCAGTATTTATATATCTGCACCAAGATTGAAACCTTTTTGTTGTATTTGAGTGGCTCTTGTAGTTTTTTATGGGGGATGACAACAAGGTCACTAGTTTTTCTACCAACACTTTGAAATTCTAAACAGTATTTACTCTCATGACAGTAGAATCTTTTCGAACCATAATTTTCGAACAGATAAAACCTTGTATTAACGACAAAACTCGATCAAGATCATCAATATTTTGGCGCAAATGTCGTGACAGTAGAAATGTCAAAAGGTCGCAGTAGAAACATTGTTGACGCTCAACAGTGGTACATAGGATATCTAACATATCTTTGGCCGGTATCTTGACTATCTGATAAACTCAGTCCAGATTGCTTGACCCGATCATGATGTGAAAATCCCGATCATGATAATTACCGAACTGTATGTTTCTAATTTAGATAATGGAAGATGTTATAATCACAATGGATAGAATACCAGTAAGAATGCAGCGTGTTTCCACAGCAGTTGATGAGGACGAAAAACGAAAAGAGGAACATGAAAAACAATATGAAGAAGCCGAAAAGGTAACACCAAAAATCTAATTAAAAGTGCCTATTTTTCATGATACATCCTGTTTAAGCGTAATTTTGAAAATAAGTGTGAATATTAGTGATTCCATTGGGTTCTTAACAGTCACGGTCCTGTGAGAAAAAAGGCAGGAAATGTTAACTTATTTTACCTGGATTTTGACCAGAAATTTTTAATCACGAAACTCGAAACACCATAAAAGATATTCTTCTCATAACGAAATCTTTTTTCCAATTTCCAAATATCGATTTCATTAATATGTTCTGAGATTAGGTCACTCGGATACGTGACTGTTAAGGCGTAAATATTAGTCCATAGACTGTAAATTAGGTAAATTCGGATTACATAAAATATTCGACGTTACGAATTTCGAGTTCTCATCATCACACTCGAAGAATATATAAATTATATAATGGCATGCAGCATATAATCGGTTAAAGACTTTAAAACCGATAAGGTAATGATTCATGACCTGATATTTTCTCTTGGTCTTTGGGTACTCCTACGTGATCTGCTCATAAGTAATTCGATATTTTTAGAAAAAAGACAATCGTTTGAATCGTCGAAATAGTTCAAATTCATCATTAGGAAGTCGAGACGAAAATTCAACCACCGGAGGACAGTCGTCGGACAAATGGTCCACGGCCAGGAGTTCATTGAAATCGCAATCAAGTGGGAGACGAACTGCCGCAAGCAAGAAAAGAAACACAGCAAAATAAAATTTTTACCTATACATTACTCACATTCAAATTAAAATCGTAAAATATTTATTTTTAATTTGTTTAATGGGCAATATGGACTATTTTTAAATTAACAGTGGCACCACAGACGGACTCACTCCCATCCGGTCGTAAGCGGAGGCCGCGGCGGTGGAGTAGTACGTAGGCGGGAAACAGTCAAAATAGATCGTTCTAGCTTTCGTATACCCTCAAGCATAACCGAACAGATGATGAGTGGGTTTTTTGTTTATAGAACCAACCCTTAAAATTGGTTACCCAAAATAGAGTTGGTCTATGTATCGGCTTCCAACATGCCCGAAAACATAAATATATACAGTAGGATCCCATTTCCTTGGGCTTTAATGAAGAAGTTCTAATGGCTAAACTGACTATCTGATCACTAGGTGTCGCTAGAGATCACTTTGTGATCGATACAGACACTTGGTGGCGCTAGAGAGCCAAAGAGCACGACTAAATATTCCATCTTAATGGCTCTATAAAGCCGAAGAGTGACACCCTAAGATGAGGTATTTACCGAAAATGAATATCCCAAAGAGATCTCATTTGATTGGTCGATCCATTTCAAAGACGTAAGCATTTTGCGTGGGCTGCGTCAGAAAAATAGTCAAAAACAGGGCGTGGATAGAGTCAATAAAAGAGAACACGGATTGATGGAACAATCACGTGATTTAGTCACGTAGTGATTGTATGTAGGTGTGAAGATGTGTGTAGTTTTGTAGTAGGAAGAACGACCTAGGGCCTCGCCTATGCAAAAAATCCTAAATAGTTTAATAAGCCAATCAGATCAATGAACACCAAGTCATGGCAGTACTACGATAGACTGAATTCTCAAGTTAATTCTAGAAATTTAATGACTCATTCTCAGTGTAGAATTGACCTGTGTAGGCGTATAAAGTATTAAAGATATTTTTGCGCAGGTTATTTAAAATACAATTCGAATGTCACGTTGTGAAATAATATTATTCTCTTTACATTTTTACATTTTTCGCAGCATTACTTTTTTGGATTTTTTTTCCAAATAATATAAGAGTGAATTTAGGTGAGGTCGTTTAATCCGCGTACGCGCTTTTTGTTTTGTAATACACCACGTCCCCAACACTGACTGAGAATTTAGAACTCAGCAAATTCTTTCGCGTGTTTCTCCGTTGCATGTCGCCGTAACTCCTCCTCTTCATAATCGTCAAAATTCGATGTGTCCCCTTCTGATAATATCTTTGGAATGAATGGAGCATCAACCTGAAAATAATTCGTAAGTGGCTGCTCTTTTATCATGAATTAAAACATTTCAAAATAGTTTAATTCATAGAAGGAAATAACTATCACTATTACTACCGAGAATCCCATTGGCACGGCCGTCCTTACTTCAAAAACCATTAACATAACCATTACTATTCGTGAGAAATATATTCTATTGACACTTCCCTTAAAATTACCCCAACAATAGCAGTAACATTAGTAATGGTTCTTGAATTCAAAAACCATAATTTTTAATACAATGATTTCACACTACCCTTAAAAATCTTGACGTAAATTCAAACAAAAGAAATCATTTTTATAATAATTATGTAAAAGACCATAAACATTTGTGGAAATTTGTCTATTCGCACATTGAAAGATAAAAATAAATTGAATATTAAAAATGACGATTTATTTACGCAAATTTTTCGATGATAATTCATCACTTGACTCGTCTGATATTTCCAAATTTTTCGCGATTTCCCAAGTTTAATGGGAAGGTCACTTGATATCTTTTTGTGTACGACCATAGTCATACGTCTCGAGACAATCTAATAGCTTTTGAGGAAGTGCCCTAATTAAACTCGTCACCAAAATGATTCAATATCAATTTATGGTTCTCGTACCCTATAAACTTTTTTTACCCTCAATAGATTAGGTAAAATCGGCCGATTGCAAGACACATACTTCCTATTGCATATGGTCAATGTACAAATCTATCCAAATCCCATCAAATCCGTTTTCAAAATGCCAGATTGACGTCAATATAGGTCATCTCGACAGTCTTATGCGATTTCTCCTTACAAAAAACGGAAGTGTCCGACAAACTTTTCAAAATGCTCTTCAAATTAAATATTCACGAGATGAATGACGTCATTTGGATAACCTACGAGTTATGTATTGCCTAAAGACGTTCACTAAGAATATAATTCGATTCATTTTCGAGTTTGAAACTCATTTCTCGACTTCGACTTTGTCGAAATTCGCCTGAATCCCATCGGGAAATTAACTTTCCTCCTAGTTATAGATCTATTACCATTGGTTATAATAATCCTTAGGGGATTATCCATGGCCCAATCGGAGGACGGGCCTGGCGAACGACTCACCTTCTTTTGATAAACTTGAATCCAGTCAATTGCTTGAAACCAATTGTGATTTTTAATGTCTAAGACTCCATTCTTTAAATTGCCATATCGCTTAGTCAGGTCAACTTGCAATAAATTACGCAAAAGATCTTTCAGATGAGATGAAAAATGAGCCGGGAATCGGACCTGAAAACAATTTAGGAACAATTTTGGTCGCATTTTCGGTGGGGTTTTTTCAATAAAAGGCCCGTTATTTTGGATAATTATAGGTTGGTTTTGATCGAAACTTGAGAATTACTTACTTTTCCTGATACAATTTTTTCATAAATTTGAATTGGCTGATCAGCGAAGAAGGGAGGATATCCAGCCACCATTTCGTAAATGAGAACACCTAGTGCCCACCAATCGACTGCTTTATTATAACCCTACAATAAATATGACTCATCTGTTTAGGTGGGGTGTAGGTGGACATACCTTACTTAGGATAATTTCTGGGGCTAAGTATTCTGGAGTTCCGCACAATGTCCATGTTCTTCCTTTTACACGTTTTGCAAAACCAAAATCTGTAATCTAAAAATGTCCGCTTAGTGAGAAAGTTCGCTGGGTTGGGGTTCGCAAAAACATCGCATGGTGGAAATTTTACCTTTATATATCCTTGTTGGTCGATAAGTAAATTTTCTGGTTTTAGATCACGATAAATAAGGTCTAGATGATGCAAATATTCAAATGCCAAAACAATTTGGGCGGCATAGAATCGTCCGTGGGGTTCACTGAAAGTTGAATTAGATCGTCCGATAGTTCGGGCAGGTTTGAGAACGGATGAGGAAAGTGATCATTCTACTATAAACATAAGAGACTAATCTAACCTTTAGATACACTTAAGACATTGATAAAGACGTCTCAAATTAGATTTTTAAATTTAACAATTACAGAAAATACTCGTTGACCGGGTCCGACACCCTAGAGCCCCAAGGGCTTTGGAGAGCCCAAGGGTTAAAAACATAGTTAACCTCCATAGAGTATGTTCCATAGATCACTCGAGAATAATCCATATAGCTATCTATTTCTTTTATAGTGCTCTAAAAGTGTATTTGCGAATTAATACTCTGACTGTTAAATTTATGACTTTCGGATCAGGATCACGGGCTGTGACGGTTAAATTACCTGAATCTGCCTATTCTTCGAAGATGTGAAAACATTTCTCCACCTGGGACATATTCGAGTACCATGTACAAATAGATATTGTCCTAAATATACTTGTTACGACTGTGAATAACGAAGTATCCCAAAATGGATAGGGTGTTTACCTTGAAAGCATATTCCAGATTGACCAGAAAGGGGAAATCAACGGCGTTAAGAATCTTTTTCTCATTTAGGGTGTGTTCGATCTGTTTTAGCTTTACGACCTGAAAATATTGGGTTAATTTTGAGGTTTAAAATTTTGGGTGAACCATCTTCCGTGAGTCAAAGTGGTGAATTACAACGATCGTTTTAGGGCGTCTGTACTAACCTTGGATTTGTCGAGAATTTTAATTGCATAATATTTATCTCCATCATTTTGTCTAGCCAACATAACCCGACCAAAACTACCCGTACCGAGAGTTTTTATTCGAGTGAAGGCATCCAGCGTGATTGTGCACTAAACAAATATTTATCATGCTATTATTTTTCATGAAATTGGCATATTCGAGTTTTTTCCGACATCAAGACAAGTACATTTCATCATAAAAATGTGTAGGTTTTTTACCTTTTGCGGTGACTCCCATTTCTTTAAGAATTCTTCTTTTGCTTCCTGGAGAAACTGTTTGACTAAAAACAATAATTTTATGATTTTAAAATAAATAAACAACTACTTATGATACCGAATAACAACAGTCGTAAAGCTCACAGCAACACGTTTCAAAAAATGCGTAGGCGAGTCACTTACAGAACTGAGATGAATTCTGATTGGATGATTTTTCGTCTTTAGGTTTACTGGACGATTTGTTTTTACTTTTGAATTTGAATTGGAACATTTTTCTCTCGAAAAATTATATTATCGGAAAATCGGACTTTTTTCGGATTCTGTTTTTTCGTTTATCTGGAACGAAAAAAAAAGAAGTTCTCTTTTCTCCAAAAATCAATTTTGAGAGGAGAAGATCTCGTTTTGCTTTGCTCTACGTCTATCTTCTCTCAATGTTTTCACCGCCTACGCGTTTAAGGTTGATCAAAATTGCCTCGAGGGCAGAAAATTGAATTTCTCGTCGTCTCTTAATTTTTGGCTTGGAGCGATTTTTGATCAATATTTGACCATGACACACGAAAAAATGCCGAAATTATAGCCGTAAGGTCACAATATGATATTTACATAGTCACTCAAATTGCTAAATCCAGAATATAAAAACCATAAACCTTGCTTAAAAATGCATATACACCTAAAACCGACAAATCTACTCCTTTATGATGTCTTTCATAAAATTCTCGTAACATGATTGGTTGGCGAAATGGTGTTGCCCATCAGAAAATTATCATTACGATTGACTGGTCATAATTATTTCTAGAAAAATGGTCACCTGTATCTTCTCCTGTGGTATCTCTCGAACTCCCTGCCACACCAGTTTTAGCCTTATTGGCATATTTTGGAGGCATTTTATGGTTTTATTAAGCAAAAAATATTAAAGCTAAATTAATGAACGAATATTGGAACTGAATATTGTTCCAGTTGCCACGGAAGGGTTAAATTTCACTGGCCAGTGGGAGCCTCGAAAACCATAAATTCACATAGATTATTAAAAATACAAGAAAATAAATGTCTATATTAATGAAGTTCCCAAAAATAACTCCGAAATTAACAAAAAAAAATCGCCGAAATTAACAAGGAGAATGTGTTTAGAATAAAATTGGCCATAAATGTCAATGAAACAGCATCAAAAAAAGATAAAGAGATGAATATTAATCTTGGACCGGCAGTTTTAGGAGCACAATTGTCGTAAAATGTTACTAACGATATAATTGTCGGTTGCTATCGAGACTAAACTATAAAAAATGGTCATGGGATAGGCCCCTCGGCTAAGATTGGAATATCGTCAATTGGATCCATTTGGCCCGAGGCGAAAAGCGCAAATTGACTTCGGGGGGCAAACAGAATTCAGAATGGCGAAAGCCAACTCATTTACCCCAAGTCTACCCAAAATATCACTCAATATCCTATTTTTATAATTTGAAAATTGAATTTACTTAATAAACAAAGTTTTATTTCTCATTATCGTTTATGTTTCCGCTGACCCAAATGTGAATAACTCCATCAAAGCCGGCAAAAATATGAAACAAAAACTGTAAAAGACGGCCAACGACTAATTTTCTCTCAAAATACTTTCATACAGTGTATTTTCTATTCAAACCCTTTATACAGGACTTTATGGCCTTTTTGTTGCTTCTAGTTAAAAATTAAGGTATGATAAAATCGCATTCCTTCTCGTTATCTTCGTAATTAGTGTAATCTCTAGATTTCGAATTCCGATTTCTCTTCTCAGGGGGCGAAAACAAGAAAAAGAAAAAAATCTCGCTGCTACACTCTCCTCTAAGAAGAGTCGTTTTTCTCTCTCGGACGCCTCGAGCTTCTTTTTTTTCGATACGAGAGAAAAAGAGAAATGCCCAGTTGGCCCACGCCAATTTACCCACCTTTTAATCTCTGAATTTCGAGAAAAAGTTGGGTTTGGGAAATTGAAAGAAGAGATAGGCAATTACAAAAAGGGACAACTTTTAATAAGGGGTAAATGTTTTAAACTATGACAAATATCAAAAATAAATATTTGTTACTAAATTAAGTTGATTATATATTTTGGGACAATTTAATTAGCCGTTATAAAAATGAGCCGTTTTTAGATCCCAATTAACAGTTTTGAACAACTGGTATCAGACACCATAATATTTCACCAAAACTTTTGGTGGAAATGTATTAGAGACTATTGAGTGACTGGAGCGAATTTTTATTTCTTGTCCGAATAAACCCGGTAATAAGAATAATAAGGACATTTTAGAGTGATTCTTGAGCTATCTTTAAGGATACATGGCCCTCGTCAAAACTGGCCACGCGGATGCTTTCCTAAATCCGAATACGAATGCCAGAAAAATAATTTTGGAGTTAGAATTCAAACAAAGAAACATTCCAACAATAGGATTTTTTTATTCTAATGAAATTTGCAAATATTTAAATATCCCAGGGAATATTAAAGTATAGGAAAATTGACAGGTGACATTCGTACCCATATACCATCTGTCCATTGAAACACCATTATGACGTCACAATGACGTCATAGGGTTTACAATTTAAGCCTGTTAAAAATGTCAAAAGCTTGAGGAATCAACAAAGCTGAGAATCATAAAATTTTATTAAAATGATAAATATAGGCGCTAACGGAGATGGATACCTATTTCCGTGGAATGTAAAACTCTAGAACTGATAGGTAAGGTCATATGATACATGTTAATCAGTTAAAACTATTATATCAATTCGATACAGTGTCAAGCAAAGTTTTTTGCTCTTATCAAAAATATGATAAAGAAAGTTACCTAAGTCCGATTTTCGAGATTATGTTTCAATTCAAAAAAATGCTTGGGCTATCTTAAAACCAATCAACTGGGCTACTTACATTGATCATGCTCCCTTAGACCAAAAAATGAAAAAATGCTGCTCATTTACAGTGACAAATTGTGTCGAATTTTTACGATCGATTTTTAAAATTCTCTAGAACAAAAATCGATATTTCAATTTTTCACTAAATCTGGCTAAAGTTGGGCTTTAGGCAAAAATTTGAATACTGGTTGAATGATTTTAACGGCCTCTATTCAAGTAGGACCCTATTCAGCCGTTATTTAAAAGACTCCCATTCGAACCCACTTAATCTAACACACACAAAGGTCCCTCTTTTCATGAAAATCAGGGCTAAACAGGAATAATCACCAAATTAGTGCTCGTTCAAACCTTAGACTGGCTATATCTTGAGCGTGAAAGTAGAAAACTGGTCAATTGTAGTCTTAATTAGACTTTGGGATGTCTAAACCAAATTCAAATTCCGTCCAGACCTGGCATAAACCCAATAAAACTCATAGCCTAAGGCCGTTTTATGAGAATATGCAAAAAAAAGGAAAAATCATTCAATTCTAGCCCATTTGAGCAAAAAATACTGTTGGCTTTAGTGCACACATTAGTAAGCATTTTGATCACTCCGTTAGTTTTTTGATCACACGAGATCGCACTCAGATAATTTTTATCACGCAGCTAAATACTCACGTTGCTCCGTATATGCCGCGTCTGCTTGAAAAACAAAAATCAGAGGACCCTACGACGAGTGTTGGCGCTGTCGTCATCCCGCTGACCCCTAACCCTTAAATATTCTTACCTTGTTCGTATGAATCCCCCTTTTTGGACTGGTTCGTTCCCATCACGTGGTCGTTTCGAGTCTGCTCCTTTTGATGGAAAAAATCTTGTCCAAAATTTTACCGCTTGGGTATTCTAGAAAGTTTTTTGTCTCTGTTCAATTTTTCGATTTTCGTCGATTTTCTTTAGATTTTTTTCGTCGATTCGATTCTTTTTCGTTCTTACGATTTCTTATCAATTCTAAAAGCAATAAATGTAAATCATGGGCAGGTTTATAGAGAATTATCTCAGGATGAATTCAGAGAAAAAAATATTCTTTCGGAAACCGATTTAGAGAACAATTATTTTTCGTGTGAACTGAAAACAACTGTGTTGGTAAAACATAATCATATTTATGATAATGGGGATTGTTCAATCGGGAGAAAATTTAAAGAATTTTTTTAAAACAAAAAGGGGTAACTTCTCTTCCTCAACAAGTTCCAAGTCTCTGGGAATTCATCGTATTTATATACTGTTTGGTTGAGTTACTCCAGATCAAAGGGACACACCGCCTCTCACTTTTCTGTTGACAGCACTAGGTTCAACACTTTCTAACTCACACAAATCAAACTACAAATATGACTCATACATTAATATAAAGTCACTATGTCACTCATTGTCACAGTAAAAGACACAAGTGTCATGACAGCTAAAAGTAATCTGATCGTCATGTGCCTAATTATGGAATTCTGACTGCCTATTGGCTTACAAATTTATTTGCCCCAAACCGGATACGAGTTCACAAACCTAAATTCAATTCCTGTCACCAAAATCTCATAACTGATCGGTCTACAATGCCACTCAACCTGTCATCGAATAAATGCGCCATAATTTCTATAATTATGGTCATGTCAAAAACGAACATTTTAATATAACTATTGGTATCACAATTTTTATTCACTAATAAATAATATCTATTTTTAATTAAAAATTTCCTCTGACGATTTTTTTTTCGGAAAACTAATTTTTGAAAGATACTGGAACAAAATATTTGAACCTACTAGAGCTTTTCCGACTGAAATTTTAGCTAATCAAAACCAATTTCAACTAATCGCACTTTCAAAATTAACCGCGTCTGATAATGCTTTATAGAAAAGTTTAAAAACGAGGGATGCAATTTTAAAATGACCAAATTGCTAAAATGTCTGGTCCGTTTGTATTTCCATAATTTTGTCTTACTCGGATAAGTAAATGTTCAAAATTGCGTAGCCCAGGATTTTAAAAAATCTACAAAATGCCCATTCACCGAGTAAGTATGCGACAGAAAAGATTTTGTCTTTATCACCATTAAAGGTTGACCACCGGTTGACTCGAGGTTGACTTGAGAATTAGTTTCCCAGTATTGACATTGTCAAGCATCATTTTAACAATATTAAGTAAATACATTTGTATCATTACTAAATAAATACAAAATTATCCCATGAACTTCGACGCATTAATTGATACTGACACAGTCTCACAGTAATAGGTTTTATGAGATCCTAGGTAATTGTCTTTAACCCCTATCTCAGATAGGCTATCTGATAGGCTATCTGCAACATCCAGAAATTAAGACAAGATTAGAAATAGACTTTTTGTCAAAAATTCACGGATATGTCCTATCCGATAGCATCGGCGATAGGAGTAAATGGTTATAGAGGTGTTTCCTTAAAATCATTAATTTGATCGATCACTGTTAATACAATCTTATAATAACCCTAAGAGTTTTTTAATTTGATACATTTTCTAATTCAAACTGAACTTCAAACTTTTCCCGATGTATATTGAACCGGCTTCTGGAGACTTCTGGAAGGCTTCCGATCGATTCTAAAGTCGCTTTTGAAGTATTAACTGATTTCCTGAAATTCTTGACGAAAATGCTATATACTTGTTAGGTAAAGAAGTGTGAGCAAATCAAGTTCAAAAGGATTCTCTTAATTATTTCTATATAATAGTCGATTTTAGTCTTGACGGTCTCGAAAATGGCTAGAAAGAGATATCCAAATCGCACTCCGTGTTAATCTCAAGACACTGAATTCAGTATTCAGTTATCGCTTTCAAACTCAATGTCCCATACAAACCCGTACTTCCTTCTCCTTGTCCGGGTCAACCCGGTAGCTTAACTGAGTACCGATTCTAGTGTACCTTTTGTTTAATGAACACTAGATGAAATTATGTCATTTCGATTGACAACAGCTGATCTCACTGTAAATATACTTTTAAAAATCTTTATATATTTTGAGTCGATGAACCCGTTTTGACGCTGTGTCTACCCCAAGAGGTAGGAACTCTCATTTTCTCCTAATATAACTAATTGATAAAATCTTACAGCTACGCCGGAAAACAAATTAACGGAATTATAGATATGCCTACTTATCACTCGAGGGCGCAAATTAACATTATGTAGAGTTCTTCTCTACGCAGGCCATCCGCATGTCTACCTTTACTTTAAGTCTATTTCCTTGTTAATTTCTCTTTAATAAATCGCATTTTAGGGTAAAGGAAAGGGTAAGCTACTCAAATACTGCGTCGATTATGTATCCTTGGGAACATTTTAGATTGATTAAACTGCTATTTAGAAAAATATTTGGATAAATGGTAAGTCAAATGCGTAAATGAGCCTGCAAAGTATCTAAAATTGGTCGAGAGTCGCGGAGTGTATTATTCGACCTTGAATGTACTCAACTTGACCTTAATAGGGTTGGATTAAACGATACCAAATGTTCAAATATTCAAAAAAGATGTTCAAAATGTCAATCCAGTCATTTTTATGGGATTCCATGGTACAGATAGACCCCTATCAGATCCTCGTCCACAATTATTTTGCGTCATTTTCGCCTCTAACGATGGACCTAGGGTGTCCTAGACGATGGAAAGATTGATACTTTTGAGAGAAATAGAACTAAAATACGGTAATTTCGTTTTTAAAATTAAGACATTTCCACTGTCTTTCAAGCTATGAAATTTGTTCGAAATGGGTTGTTTGTATACACAATTATCATGCAAAGATTTTCGTCAATATCAACCGGCTTGAAACTCAAGTTATTGAATCTCACTCTAGCAAAAGTAATCTTATAAAATTAAATTTGTAGTAATGTCTGTACCTTCAAATCGAATTAGCAACTATCAGTGGGTTCGTTCTTTGTTTTTCGTATGAGGCGGTAAATAGGTTAGTTCTCGTTTACTGAATGACAAGCAATTCGATTGTGTGCATCTAAACCACAATTCCAATTGGTGTCCAATGATTAAGAGGTGGCCCTATGATTAACTATCTTGTTTTTTAAGTTTATTTCCCTGTATCCACGGTTGAGACTCTCAACCCTGTAGACTTCAGACTGTAATTCCCAAAACTGCGGCTTGCATTTAACTTAGTTTTACCAGTAAACTCGCGTTTACTTTAAGATTGAAAGGTTCCTTATTTCTCTGTATTAAAAATGATTCTCTAAATGAAGATATCTTTTCGTTGTCGATCCACTCGTAATGGTCTCTTGGTCTCTCACCTTTTATGTCAGAATTCGTTTTCTCTTGATGCAATGTATAAGTAATCACTTGTACACTTATAGTTCTTCTTTCTCTAAGATTATTC
This sequence comes from Oikopleura longicauda, assembly GCA_004367895.1. Taxonomy (NCBI): domain Eukaryota; kingdom Metazoa; phylum Chordata; class Appendicularia; order Copelata; family Oikopleuridae; genus Oikopleura; species Oikopleura longicauda. The sequence goes on from SCLD01122667.1 coordinate 46,811, forward strand.
TTTTACAATTTTGGTCTTTTTCTGTTTTAGTTATTTGGATGAAAAGCACCAAGATAGAGAATATTTGGTGACATAGCCTGGGGCTTTCTGGCTGCATTTTCTGGCGTCATTTACTCGAATCCGCGTCCAAGTTAAGCAGAAAGCCAGCTAGGTTTGAGCAAAATGATACTCGCCACTTTTGCCACCAAAAAACTAGGTCATAATTTAATATATAACCAATTCTTAAAATTGACAAAAATGGGTTAATATGGGGAGAAAAGATGATAATTTTCCCATGTGTACACAATTTAATATCAAACAATACTTCAGATTTGATATACTGTATGATCCGCATATGCTAATGTCTACAGTTTAATAGCAATGCTAAGTTTATTTTTGAGGAAAACCAAATAAAGAACTTGGAACATAAATAAAACATATGATATGTGACATATCGTATGAGGAATCCTCATTGAAGATTCTCCGGACAGTTATTTAAAGGACTTAGAACACGCAAAGTCTTCAATTGTGGTATTGATAGCATTGGACGGCAACCACACACACAGAAGGAGATGGGATAGTTTATTAAATTAGAAATGCCTTTAACAAGGTCTTTTCAACACATGATAAATTATACTTTCTGTTCTATTGATTGATTATTACCAAAAACAGCATTTTCCGTAACATGTTCTATATGGAAAACAAACGTATTTACGTGGGCCGAACCCTACCACATCAAGGACACTGAAGCCTAAAACACTTGAATACCAAATTCGTTCGCAACCTATTTTTCGCAACCATTTTTCGCTATCACCCTCCCTAAACTGAACTTTCGTCAAAAATTAAATGATGGGTAAAGGGACGACACTCATTGTAGTTCTTCTGAATGAGCCATTTTCGGTGAAGTTATCGTAGGTGTTATCGTGGCGCGGTGCTGAAATGAACAAATGAAAATATCGATTTTTGGAAAACCAAGTCAGCGACGCGCGCGAGAGCCAATCAGCATCAAGTATTCACAGAAAAGAGGTTTGATTTCGGCGAATTAAAACGTAGATTTTGATAGAGATGCACTCACTATAACACTGGACCAAAACTAAGCTCAGAGCGTACTAGACCTATTATTTATAGATTATCAGCATAGCCACGTACGAATAAAACTAAAATAGAATTTAAAATAGAATTCTTTTTGATACGAACTTGAATTTTGATAAAAATTCGGCAACTTAAAGGTCACCAAAGGTAATATGAAGTAGGTAAGATTTCTATTGGTCAAACATATGAAAACCCTACATATACATGTTTTTGACGCTCCAGGCATTTAATTTTCTCGCGGCCAAGGTTAAATTAAAAATTTTGAATATTTACTGACCATACATGCTGACAAAGCGCTCTAAAATCGAGTTTCAAGACATACAGGAAGATGAAGCCGCGTCAACTAATCGATTTTAAATTTTTGGAAATCCTGTACAAAATTCATGAATTTTGACTGTTTAACCAAAAGGAATCCATACAAATAATACTCTTATCCTTTGATATTTTTTAAAGAATTAGAATAGAAAAAACACTCTCCATTAAAATAAGTTTCCATTTATTTTTAAGTTTTTATGCGATTTTGACTGTTGTTTGAGAATAGTTTGTGGTGTCGGTCACTTCGGCAATCGATTCGTTTTCTTCGAAACCTCTTCATTGCGGAATCAGATTTTTATACTACACTATAAAATAAAGCCATCCAACTATTTAAAAACGCTTAACACTTTTGATGGTTGGACAAACTCCATGGAGTCCATACCGAATTGAACCTTTGTTATGGATCATATGGTTTATATCATATGGTCTATATCATTTGAATTTCATTCTGATTTGGCTCTGGAGGTTTTGGCCACCATCTGAGGCAGTAATGATTTAAGCTGAACTATGAATATACACAGTCCCCTTTGTGCCGTTCCAGTTATTGAAATTGCTGATAAAGTTGTCAGATGTCATTCATAATGGACCATTATTAATGGTCCAACGAATTATTAGCACTATATAATATGGTTCATATCGCTTTTTCAATAAACTAGAGCAACACTGTCACCATGCAAGCAAAAATGAAATGTATAACTTCATGGGAAGACAAATCTTTCCGAGTGGGACGCGGTATAGGCTACCGTATAGCCGGCGATATGGCTTAGTTTGGATTGTGGTAAGAATACCGTAAGATTAGGCATGGTAGTGCCGAATGCACTTAATGGATAGGTGCCTTCAATTAGATTGAAACCTTTTTTCCTTACTAAACTTGGCCCAACTATAACATTAAGTGTAATAATTTTTTAGTCTAAGTTTGCGTAGTAAAAAAATATTTCTCGGCGCTGCCATCCCTACGCATGATACTCTTTATGGAGAGTTCATGTCATAGCATGTGACTCTCACTACTGTAGCGATCAAATAAATTTTTGAGTTCAATTTAGAATTCTTAATTCAATATTTTGAATAGAATATTTTCCACATAATATTGACAAATAAATATTGGTCAAGGCCGAAATTCTCAATAACCAAGGTCTTTGACAAAAAAAATAAACATTGATTTTCTACTGATTCAGGCACATTGAGCCTTACTTTTTGAAATAACTTTGTGAGCGTTTTGATTGGTCATTATCGATACTTTTCGGGGGACATTACTTTTCGAGGTCGATGTTTCTGGTGGTTCTTTTGACGATGATGATCCGTTTCGCAAGTCCCTGTTGTATAATGACAAAGCAGCAACAACTGATGGATCTCGTCTGGCTCCTTCCATGAACTCTTCTTTACTCAATTCACCACTTCGGTCCTAAAAAATATTTTTATTAATAGTCGTCTCATGGGTCTAATAAAACATTTTTGGGCCACTTATTTTAATCGCGTCTGATAGTGAAGATTTAGCCACCCCAAATCAAAATTTTGACTCTTAATGTTTTCTGTTTCATAATATAAAAAACCCAAACTGGCCAAGGGTCTTTTGGCAACAAAACATGTTTATAAGATCCGCTCACCATTTATCTTTTCTTTGCTGTCAAAACCTCTTTGTGACCCAAAAGATATTGTTTAATAAAATGTCTTTTTTTCATAGGAACTTCTAATAAAATGAAGCTTTTTAGTTTGAAGTTCTTACCGTATCCATGACCGCAAAGATTCGTTCGACACGATCTTCTGGCTTTGTTGAATTTTCTTCTTGAAAATTTTCTGAATGTTCAACCAACGAAAAAACAGATGAAACAATTTGCGTCATTTCACTTTTCGTTATGGATCCATTATTATCTAAAAGATTTATAAGTTTTTATGTTGGTTCTGTGTAACACAGTCTGTGTTCTAAAGTGAGCTGCGCCTTCTCGGTGTAATTCGGGCAAAATGACAATCGGGAAGGCGCACGGTGCCACGCACCCCACTTTACAATTTTATTTACCTATGTCATAAAGCATAAAAGCCCATTCAAGTTTATCTTCCAAGCTCGAGTTTGAAGTTATTGCAAGGGCTTTTATTGAATCAACAAGTTTATTTTTATATACTAAATTTCAATTTCTTTATTTATTAAAGCTATTTCATATATTAAATAGCCTATTTGAAACCAAATATTATGGAAAAAATAATTTTGGTACTTTCGGTAATTAATACCGCCTGTAGTATTAAAAATTATAAATTATAATACATGTCCGATAACGAATATAATAAACAATGATATGTTTATCATTCCAAAGCCTTGTATAAACTCGTCGAAATCGATTGTTCCGCTACCGTCAGCGTCTTTACCCAAGTTCAAAATAAATAAAAATTGAGTTTCTTTAAAATAACTAAAGAATATAAATTCGGTTTCAACATTAAATGATAATTTTTGTTAAAATGGCTCTCAACTTAACCCAAACTTAAGGATATCAATGCCAAAATAATTATTTTGAACTTTTTCAAAAACATCAAAAACAAATTGTGAGAATTTAGTTGCATTTCCATGAGGAAAAAATTTGTTATATATTTCGACGAATTCGGATCTTTGGAGCTTTTTATGGATTAATATTTTTCATTCTCAAGTTAAATCATCGAATTTCTTGTTGAGCATGTGTTCGAATCCATGTTCCTTTCCAGTTGGGCAATCCCTCATAAAACCTGCATGCCATTTTTCAATTTCATCTCGACTGAACTTGGTTTTGTCACTTTGAATGGTTCCGTTTTTTTTCAAAAATGTCAAATTTTGGTCTTTTTTTGGTGGTCCCGACTCCAGAGAAATTGTCTAAGATGTCTTATCGACTTCAAAATTCAAAATTATAAAATCAATTCTATAATGAAGGCTCTAGACAAGCTTGAACATTCATCATCAGCAATCAGATAATAAGCCACATTTAACCGCTTTCTACTACACTTATACCACACTTCTACCATGGTTTACCGCGGTTGAATCTATCCCAACCGCAAAAGCATCGAACAGCCAATTTGGAACCATTTCCTGAGTTTTTGAATTTCTCTATCTCTCAGTTTGCTACTTTTAATTCCCATTTTTTTGATGATTTTAGAACCAGGTTTTTCTTATCATCTGAAATTTGTTCTCAAAAAACATTAACATAAGCGCAATACGTCAACCTGTTAGACAACTACAATCGTTAAACGTCTAAAGACTAAACACGGAAAGAGTTGAAACTTATTTTTTAACCTAATATACAGTATATAAATCTCAAAACTAATTATTCTCAAACAACCTAACAATAGAATGTCATTGACTGTAAAACAATACCTTTTTAATTAAAAATTGTGGTTTCCAAACTAAATCAGATGAAAACCCATACCGTATGGACCATACGAGAATAATGTGATCAAGGAAAATTATCCAAAACTGGCCCAATATATTTGGCTATATTTTCTCATACCACTCCAAAATTTGTATCAAATCTGATGACCCGGGGCAAATCTTTTAAAGTTTCGTATAAGCAACCTACGCATAAATGCAAATATATTTGCACCAACCTTAAGTTACCACTTATTTCTCTTGAATGTTCAAAATGGCAGATTCAATTTTGATATTTTTTTGATTATTTTTTCAATTTAAATAATTCAAGAATGAGGCTATCAGATTGATGTGACCCTATGATGATCGATTCTTCAATGTATGCCTGCATTTTAGCATCATCACGATTGATCACGCTTCAAGTCTCCCTCCCTTTTTCTCTGATTTTTTAAAAAACGCTTTGGAGTATTATTCCAGAATGGTGATTAATACACTATTAATTAATAATATACTTGAAAAAGCTGAACCAGAAATATCATCACGTGATAACCACCTTCAATAGTTTATCATTCATGATAAAAAGTATATTTAGCTTACCAAGAGTATACTTTCTGCGAAAATGAACAATTTTTATCATCTCGTAAAAGTACCGTCAGGATACAGATGTCATCATTTACAGTATTACTAGATTCAATAAATCTCAATGTCCTAATTTAAACGATAATTTGAACCATTTTACCGGAAAAATTCTCATTCATTAGAAAATAACGGATCCAAAAAACTAATAGATTCAAAATAACCGCTGACAAATAAAAAAATGGTGAATCGTAAAATTTTATCTGACAATTTTAAAGATTTTCCTTAAAATTGGTAAAAAAATTGCCTAACAGTTCTAAAAATTTGCGTGGCAGTTGTAAAAATTTGCCTGACAATTGTAAAATTTGCCTGACATTTGTGAAAATTTGCCTAACAATTAAAAAAAGCTAATTCTCAGAAAACGTATCGGTAACCACCAAACTGCTTCGTAACTCAAGTTACGTCGTAATTAATCTCTAGTTTATCAAACAGTTACGGCTGAAATGATTTATTTTGGAGTGATAATTCATGGGAGAGTACAGTTCGGGGAACCAGTTTCAATATAAGAAAATTCTTTATGTCTGACCAATGGAGCCCTTGTTTAGTATTAGTTGTAAAGCAGATTCTTTTTGAAATTATTATTAAATCGGTTTTGTACCGTTATAGTATCCGGTATAATACCCGGTATAAATTGGGTTAATATAATGTATTTTCAATGTCTGTATGCCAAGGGACTGTTATTTTTATTTTCAATAATTTCATTCCTTTTGACCAATGCTATTGGAAGGGCAATAATAGCCCAAATTCCAAAAAAAAGTTGAACAACACCACTAAAGATGCTGAATGGCAGTGCATGCTCTCCCTCTAAAAATTAAATGAAAAATTATCGGCAAGAAATGAGAAGTGCACGTTTAACCAGTTTGCCAAACTCTGACGGTATGCTGACTTTGACCTAAAGGCACCCCAATTTACCCAATTTGCATAGAAAATTTACCTAAAATAAGTTCAAGTCGGCGCTTGATCCATATTTCACGAGAGGAAGAAATCAATGAATAAGTGTTTGTAAAAATTGCTATCAGCATATTGAGGAGTAAAATATTTGCAACGAGTAAATAAAATGCCAGTAAGATTGTTGAAAGCCAAGTTTTTTCTTTCAATTGATCACGACTAAGTTAGACTTCGATACGGACAAAGTTTGGTTTCGTCCGACGTAGCCCGTGTCTCTCAAGAGTCTTGAATCAAGACCATAACTGGGCATAAAATATTTCCATTCTGTCCACCAGCCGAGTTTTTGAGTGAACAATCAGCAGGACTCACAGGAGCAATTTCAAGGATATTATCAGCAAAGATTTCACCAAAGATATGAAAATATGCTTTGGTGATTAAACTGACCACTGATGACCATTCATAAGCGTTCGAAAATCCATCATTCCTACTCGAATCATTTCTAAACAACGTTTTATCATACCAATATTACAGGTTTGTCATAAATAAAATTGGTTGTGCCTTTTCGATGGTCGTCGTCTCTATAAAATTTTGGCCAAATGACCATCGAGGAGACGCAAGTGGCGTCACGCAACCCACTTTACCTCACCTGTTTGGTTTCAAGAGCATATTTGGATATAAAAAATTGTTTTGAACGATACCATATGGTATCAGAAAAAACATAAGGACAAAAATGAAGCTGGCAACATCATAAATCATTCGTTTTAAGGCTTCTATAAGTGGACCAAGGGTCTCCGACAAACTAAAAATGGTAAACATGGATGTCACTTATTCATTCAAAATATTCTCCGAGGAAAAACGTTTTATCTTACCTGTAATATCGTAAAAACAGAATTGCTTTTAGACCGAGTCCAATATTGAAGAAAACTGATGATAAATATGCTATTGTTCGGATTTTTCCGTAGAAACAAAAGGGAATTCCGTCAAACGAGTTTGGATCAGAATTTGAACCATGATCGTCCAACCAGCTTGTAATACTATCCGAATTTGCCCATTCTAAGTCGTTTATCAGATTTGTACGAGGAATACAGCAATTTGGAGAATAGTCTCTATTTGAACCAAGCCAGGAACAAACGGGTCGGCCGTCATCGTTTCGGCCATTACCCGGACCGCTTTGCCAGAACGTTGTAATTTCATCGGGATTGAAGGTGAAGTAGAAAATACTGCTCTCTCCTTGGTAATTGTGAGGGCCAGTGTAAGACCTTGTCTTCTTGAAATTCACGATCGTTCTAGAGAGTTAAGAGTGGTTGTGGTAAAATCTCAAGATTGAAAAAGAAATCTGAGAATAAAGTACTCAACTCAGATGGCAAATTCTACATAAATTAAATTCGAAGATGTTTGAGTCACCGAAAAACCTGGTCCGGAAAGCCCCGATCGATGGGTACCTAATTTATGTGACAAAATGTTTTTGTTAAATTTCAACTGAAAATAAGACCTTCAATATAATCTATTTATTTGTAGTAAACTTTAATTTATTTAGTCCGGGTAAAAGTCAAAGCAAATTAAGTTTCTTTCTAATACTGAATTAAAAATCTGCCTCAATAGAGCTGGAATTATTTAATTTTGAACCTATTTGACTTTAGCTTGAACTAAAAAACTCGTTCGAAAACTGAACAGATTATTTGAATTTTTGACTAAGATCCCTGAATTCTGGTGTAAAGTCTACTGTAATAATCTTCTCCAGACTGCACAGTGTTGAGATCTTTCCAGGGTTAGTTTGAAAGTTTTGTGCATCAACTTTGTGCAAACCGGTGATTTTGGCGGACAAATTTGATAAATTAAACAAGTGTGCTCTTAAACTTATTGTCGAAAATAAAGTAAAGGTCTGATGCGATGCACTGGACGGCATTGATTTTTAATTATTCTTGCCTATTGTCAATGGGCCATTGGAAAATCAGAATGTCAAACACATGGTCAATTAATCGATGCATCTTTCTAAATCTATTTTAAGCCAAGTTTGGTTCATCTGAATTCGGAGCATTCAGTTTAGATTTCAAATATAGTTACTCAAATAACTTTCACGTTCTTAACCCTAATCTTCAGTAAAAACATAGCCATTGACTTCATCATATTCGATTGAAGGTACGTGTACAACATTTGGACTGTTGGTTATGAAAATAAAACGACAAATCATTGCTATAACAAAACAAATAAAATAAAATATTTGAATAAGATTAAAATCAAAACTGCCAGCATTCTCATCAGGGATTAATAAATAGTATTTTTGCTTAAAATGGCCAAAGATTTGGCAGCGAAATAATCAACCCTGCCTTGGTCAGATAGTTTGGCATTCCAGGTACCCATTTGCAGAGAAGTTGCCTTGCATAAGCTTTGGTTATGAATCATAACTTATGATATTATAGCGTGCACTTTACATCATTTTATTATTTATTTAGAAAGTGGCTATATAATGAATCGACCTTATTGAATCCTCTCCCAGAAACGCTATGACCACGGAACTTCACTATCATATAGTTTTGGTCAGGAGCAATCACTTGGTAGGTCCGATTTGACCATGACATAATGCCTAATTGTGGGGGTATGACATTTAGAATCTCCGCTGGTCCGAAAAACTGAGACGTTTTCAAACGTTTTTTAAACGTCTTATCGATCATAAATTTTGAAATCTGTTGGGGATATCAGTGACAAAAATATTGAATTGAATTGTAAATAAGTTCACGTTCATAAGGTCACCAGCACGGAGTGTATCATCATTATGGGCCATAGTCTGTAATATATAACGTTGATCACTGCCTAATGTATAAAGTGAATTAACGACAATGATAGCAATATCCAGCCCATTCAATGCATATGTTTGACCAACTAAGACATAAACTGCTAGCAGCACCAAACAAACGCAATCGACAGTTATTTTTGTGAGAACATTTACTTTTGGGCAAGACAGAAATATCATCACTTTATAAAGGATCAATAAACTGTAATGAAAAAAAAGTGAGTTGCGCCTTCCCTATGGTCGTCTTTATACTTCCCCATGCCGCATGCGGAATTCGGGCCAAATGACCATCGGTAAGACGCACCCCAATTTAGCAGAATTCTGAGACAAACGGGAGATCCCTAGCTTTATCAATAAAATCGGGCTTTAGTTTATATTGGTCAATATCTATTCCACGTTGAAGAATGTCAAAATCTAACCGTACAAGGTCAGATTTCATCAATTGCATCCGTAATAAGTGTTCATGATAGGCACCACGTGATATCAGTTCCGGTTTGTAAGAATATAAAGCTGGTGCTTTTTTAAATTTGATTTTCGTTTGTTTGGCCAAATGTCACCGCCAAAAATTTACCGATTGATCGGATCTAACCTTGCCGGATACCGCACAAAATTTCAATTTCAAATCCAAGCCTAGTAAACCACAAGATAGTATACAAATGATAATTTTAAATTTATTTCCCAGCTGATGTATATTAAATTGTCCATGATAGATAACTTCAATTTTATGTGTTATTACTGAATCAGGGATCCATATATAAAAACTATGCCATAAAGAGGGGTGTCTCTTCCCGATGGTCATTTGATCCGAACTCCGAACGAGGCAGTATGAAGATAACGGTCATCGAGAAGACCAACCCCACTGTATTCTGTTTTAATGGATTCCTGACCTGGATGCTGCATTAACGATAGTCTAGAATCAATAAGCAAATCTTAACACAATTTGAAATATAACTCCTATGAATCATAGGCTATGATCTTTGATATAAATAATATTATATAAAAATATAAATATAAAATTGATAAAAGTAAATTTACCAAAACAAGAAAAATTATTTAAATATGAATTGCACTTGACAAGATCTTCCCACGTGATGAGTTCATCATCCTCCTCGCCTTCATTTTCGGTCATATCAGACTGAGTTCATCCTTTTTTAAAATTCAAATTCTGCTTATCGAGTCATGATAAAGTACTTTCGGGATTAATATGAGTGAAAATTCCTTGCAAAAACTTCTCCGTCAAAGATAACACTGATCCATAATAAAGAGCAAGATGATCACGCTTTTCTGCCTAATAGTGACATCGTCAGATTAGTCATAAAGTATCAGAAAAAATAAAGGGGTCACACATTAAAGTATAATATGTGACCCCCCTATATCGTAGTTTTGACAAACTTACTTCAAAATATTCTTGCATGCATTTTGTTACAACGGCTTCATTCTGAGCTCATTTTATGGACTAGGGCACAAGTTTAGAAGAAAAATTTGCGGACTTCCGAATGATTAAGACTTCCTTCTATAAATTATAGACAACTTTTATTTCGAACTCATGTTTTGCCCTTCACGGGTAACTTTTAGGGATGATAAATTGGGGTGAGTCTTCCCGATGGTCATTTGGGCCGAATTCCGCTAGGGCAGTATTGAGACGATGACGATCATCTGGAAAACGCACCCACCTTATAATTCTTGTTCTGACGGAAATACAAGTAAGATAGAATATCCGTGGACAAAATTTGAGACCATCAATATCAGTCCCTTAAAATCTTTTTATATTAACAGTTGCGCTTTTTTGTCAGTTAACTGACAAAAGGGTCTAAATCGAAGATATCACCCACAAGATGGAGTCTTAAATTTTACGGCGAATCATTTGGTGAAATATCGCTGTTATTCTGGTCATGTCAGTTTACTGACAAAAAAAGTTCGCGCATCGACTCAAAAAAAGCGCAACTGCTAAGGGATTTCATTGTGAAAAAATGATTCCAGCTCCTAAAAGAAACATTTTAACAACGTTGTCATAAACCATTGTAGATCTTGATGGTGATTGTTTAATAGCTTATCATTGGATGAACGCATTTTAATTTTTTGTCAAGCTTTTAAAGGCATTAAAGTAAAGCCTTAGGGACAAGATGACCTTTATGATGACATTTTGCGTTTACCCGGTACCAGCCTTTGTAAAGTTGAAGCCAAATACTACCTGGATCCTTGCAACATTCAAAAATATATAAAATTTGGTCCTGATTAAGATGACGTTATCTCCTAAACCAAACCCAAATTGGGAAATGGTTATAGCACACTCTGAGCAGAGTCATCTTTCCTCGTACATTTTGTGTAATAATTCATCCTTTTCATTATTCTTTCGCAAAACTTTATTTCCTTTAAGCACGTGACCAGCAGTCTCAGAATATTTAAAAAGCTTCTTTTTCAAAAACTTTTTTGCCTTTCAAAATTCGATAAGCGATTTGTTCGGTTCGATAATCGGTTCGTATACACATGACGAACGTTCCTGTTTGGGAGGATTATCATAGTCACCAAGATCCATAAAATACTCATTTGCATTAGGTTTGTTCAGTTTCAACAGTGAAGCCAATAAATTACTGCCCCCATTTATCAAAAGTTCTGCTTCTTATTTGATTACTATAAATGAAGGACGATTTTTGTACTTTGAACGTCGGCAACTACCCTTAAACGGACGATTTTTCAGATTTCGTAATCAGTACAAAAAACTGAACCAGAATGGCCAATCAGCAAAACTATTTATCGGTATCGAAAAAAGTCGATTTAAGAACTTCAAACACCGCATAGTTACCCTTAAGTTAAGGGCCTTAACGACCTAATTCAGAACTTTAAGGCGCATATTCGGGATCAAGGGACCAAACTCTATCAGGATCACACTTGAATTGAGAATTTGTTTTTGCTCGAAAATGGATTACACTCTAAGTATAACTTATACTGTATATTAGCGAATTCACATACCAAAAATCATTAGAAAGATGTCATTAATAATTGGAATTGATGATAATTGTCAATTCCGGTCCAGTTCCGGCAAAACTTCCGACTTTAAATCGACCCGAAATTGTATGTATTTTACCACCCTTTTTGTGCATAATCGCACGTGAAGAAATGCACGAAATTTAACTCTTGGGCCAAGAGTCTTTGGCACTAAAGTGACAAAAAGACGCAAATGTTAACATTTTAGTCGAAAAAACATTCAAAATTTGATCGTTACCTGGTTCAAGCTCATCGGCGATTGATAATTTCATCGGAAATTCTCTGATTGAAATTCCGTGGATTGATTTACAATTTTTATTCTTGTTACGAAACAATAGAGGACAGTCAACAATGGATCAGTGTCCGGATAACTCCCGGGCTGCGTAAACAATCGGACTTAGCCGAGGCCGTGTAAGATACAGCTGGACAATGTCAAAATAAAAAAAAGTATTTTACTGCAGAAACTATAGGATTCATTGGGATTCATAGACACCTTCCTTGTCCTAAAATACTGTATTATATCCTGTATACCCTTACTTTTACTGTAAATAAGAACTGGTAATACATCGTATTTGTAAACTGAAAGCTTGGTCAAATTCCCTTGACTTTAGAACAATCATCAATACGATGAAAAGTGATCTTATCCGACTCCATATTCAAATTTCCCATGGGTACGACCATTTTTGCCAGCACAGAGCACGAGGAAATTATTACCGGTATACGAAGGGTACGAAATTCCGTATGAGCATCCCTCGGGGAAGGAATCAAAAGATGGTCCAGGTACTGAAAATGGGTCATCTTAGAGTCTAAGATTCTACGTGTAACATGTCATTTTCGTTGTGACTGATATCGGGATTACTCATCTTAAAAACTCCCCGGGCAGCTCGACTTTTGGTTTGTTTCAAAATCGAAGAATAATTTCGGGAAGTCGACTTCCCTATTTCGATGAGATAATCATTGTGATACTCGTTTTTGATTGGTCGACATTTGCTGTAGTGAAAATAGCGTTTCAATTTTCAGCTTTTTATATTAATGAGAAAATGTCGCAAAGTCAAGTTGCAAAAATGTCAAAGGTGCGAAGCGTACAGTTAGCGATGCGTCATCCCAATTTAACAGTCACAGGCCAAAAAACCGGTTTAGAAACCAATTTCACCAGAAAGAAAAAACTTAATTTCAACTTTGACCCGTCGTCAGGCGCTGTCTTAGGTAAATAATATTTGAATTTTATCCGTACAGGTATCTACGATCGGGTCCAATCGTTTGTAATATTTGGACCGGGTCCAGATCCGGTCCGGCATTTTGGTCAGAGTCTGGCCTGGAGATTTTTATTTTATGCATTTCCAAAGTCCGCTCAATTCTGCCACTAACTATTCTGCGCATGCACCGTTCTACGATGATAAATTATTTAGTAATGATAGTTAGTGAACAGACTTTCCGCACTATCTAACACGGACTCGAGTCTAGTCATTAGACCAAGGCTGATCAAAATTCTTAGACCAGTCTTTGATCTCTGATTTTCAGAAATGTAGTTTAGTAAATATGGGTTGTGCGCTTCCCCAGACTCCTATGGAATTGAGAGATTGCGTGGGTGGTTCAGGAGTTTATTTTGGCAAGAATAATTATTTTAACAGGCAGTTGGGTTTACAAAAAATTAATTGTCCGTTCAGTAAACTTTCTCTAGAAAATAAAACTTATCCTCTGCTCAAAATTGGGAATCAAGTTGTTTTGGATATTTTTTTTGTAAACACCCTAAAGACGAATTGAAGTAGAGAATATTGCACCGTCAAACCGACTATGGCAAACAAGAACAGGTAAAGTGAGTGTCGATGCATTTCCACGATATCAAGTTTTCACAGAAATATTTTTATCACTCAGGAAAGGACTTTTTAAGGCCGTTGAGATTTTTCGTGGGCCTTGACCAGAAGGAATTTTCTCATTGACAACTATTTTTTGAAAGGGCAAATCTTGTCAAAATAAATAATCAAAGAGGGAACTCCACCTGGATGTACGCGCTGGTGAAACTAACCAGGTTGTCTATTTCAACCCACGTTCAAGTGAGTCACCACGAATTCAAAATAAATCCGTATAAGTGCTATTCGATACACCATGGAAATTTGCAATTATCTAGGCATTCCAAAAGTGAATATTTGTACACCTAGCGTCTCAGCATTACAGATTTTTGATCGCGAGAAACAATCGTCCATCGCTTCCAACTTTCATCGACACAGGTATGACGTCACTATTACGTCATCATTTGGTCAAACTTATCAATTTTGAGAACCTCGATGTTGAACTAATCCTGACTAGAATGCCAATGCATGACAAAAAAGCGTTTCAAGTTGCAAAAAATGGAATGCCATTACCAGGTAAACTTTGACCGTGTGGAAACATATTAATGCTGATATCTCAGATCTGGGCTACGACGGAATTCATATGCTGAAACGCCAGTTGATAGAACTCGAAAAAGGTCATTCGATGGAGAAGATTCGCGAAAATATCAAAAGTCGAAAGCTATTCGGAAACCAATTTCTATCATATGATCCTTATAAGGAAGAAAACACTGCCCTCCTCAAACAATTCAATACGTAACGACTTCAATTACGTAACCTTAGTATTTTTCAGAATGCCATACTCTGTCCAAGATCAGATAACAGAGCTTTCAAAGAAGTTAGCACTACACGAGGGCGATTTGAAGGCTTATGACGAGGCCTCGAAGCAGGAAATTCAACAAAATTTCGAAAAAATCACAGAACTCAGAGCCAGTAATAAAACTCTTCATAAAAAATTGGCAGACTCCGTCAATGGGGATTGTAAAGTTATTGAGAACGCCCTTGGAGATAGAAAAGTCGAGCGACAAGCACTTCGAAGCAAACCGGGACGAGAAGCTGTCGAAATTATTGATCAAAAAGTGTGTGATTACATAAAGAAACTAAATGCTATGAAGGTATGTTATCATTCATATGCTCTTAGGATGACGACATTGTGACATTCGACTCTGAGTGCAATGAATATTTTCCTAAATCGCAATACTAGGCTGCAAAAATAACTGAGTAACTATTTAGGCAGAAACAGAACGAAAACGAAAAAAATGTGAAGAGGCCAAAATCCGAAAAGAAATGGTCGCCAAGGATTTGAATGATCAAATGGCTAATTCGAAAGGCGAATCAGAACAGGCAAAATATCTTCGATCAATAGAAAATCGTCTCGACAAAGCGATTTTGAAACAACAGGAAGCTGAACATGTCAAAGCACTTTATGAAAAGATGCGAGATCAGTTGCAGGCGAAGGCGTTGACATTCCATAATACTCTTGAAGCTCGTGAAATGGAAATTGAAGAAGCTAATCGAGAATTGAAAAGAGTCAAAGAAATGTTAGTTGACGCTCAGGTGGGTTTTCATTCACTGCAACACTGTATGTGTTGGTTTGATTTGCCGAGCCAACAAATTACAGTCTAAGAGTAAATGAAAACTCTTCAAGGATGCTAGAGATGCCGCGAAAACTCAATTCAATCAAAATGAAGAAGTTCTTATCAAGGAAAGACGACAACGTGAGAGAGAACTTCAAGAATTGAGATTGAGAGCAGAAGAGAAACGTGGGGTAGAAATTATGGAAAGACGTGCTACTAGAACATCACTCTCTAGAACAGGTTCAACACCACCAGCAGCTCCATCTGCTGACCAAACAATCAGCCAAGTATCATCAGCTGATTTGGAAGCTCAATTGAAGCATTACGAAACAATCTATCAAAAGATAAAGGTATAAAAATGTCGACTTTTCTTCGATTTTCTCTCCTCTTCTAGAAGCCGCCTTCCAAGTGGGCTTCATTAGCTAGAGTGTCATTGAATAATATATTCAGGATGCAACTGGAGTCAGTTCTATTGCTGAAGCAGTTAATCGATTCGAATCTCAAGGTGAAACGGCCTCACATTTACAAAATCTTAAACGGGAAAATGAGAATAAGTTAGCAACATTAAAAGAAGAAAAGACAAGACTTGAAAGGAATGATTACTAAGGACTGATGAGTCATTATTCTCGGTATTTGTTAGCCTGTCATACAAAATTCTCTAATGATTATAAGTGAGAAACAATACAGACTTTTACGTAATAGATGTTACGTAATAGACTCACAAATCATATGTAACCCTGTACAGTCAGTTCAATACTCTCCAATATTCTGATGCTGAATCCGTTGCAAAGATTGATTCTGAGTTGAAACAAGCTCAATCGGAACTTGATCAAATGATAAAAGAAAAACAGGAATCCCAAGATCAACTTGATAAGCAAAATAGTAAGTCAAACACCATACAAGTAAATTTTAACATATTCGATCAGAATTATTACTCAATGTGCGAAGTGGTGTTCAACATTTGGCCGATAAATTGGATTTCGTGGACGGAAAGGTCGATCCAGACAGTGTCCCAGACAGTCCCGTACCTGCATCAGATCAACCCGACGACATCATCAAACAGATTAGCCACATTCTAAGCCGATCAGGTAACTTTAATTTGTACATTGTTAAAAATGTGCACTACGCTATTTGTATATCTTCTCTCGTCTGACAGACAGATAATCCTTATGCCGATAAATTGACGATAATCTAGGTCTACGAATAAATAATTTGATGAATTCACTTGGTGAAGATGGATTAGAAGGTGCCAAAGCTAGAGCAGGAAATGATCTTTCTAGGATTGTTTCATCATTTATCAGAGTTTCCAGGACTATTGGACAATCGATGTTCGTGGTTTTGATGCATATGATAATTCATCATTGATGAAACAAATATAGTTGGGCAACAACTCGAGTTGAAGAAATTCAACCATACTCGACTATTCGGACAACAAAAGCCAATGCAAACACGCAACGGGTTCCAGGTGATTTATCAGACAGTGAAACTTCTGGAGAAGATGATGGTCAAATGCTTACTCGTGATGCTATCAAGAAACAGGTATGATTCATCCGTATGACGCCACCTTCTGATCTATAACAATTTCCTAATGTTTTTCAAGGCGCAAAATATCATCGATTCAAAGACCAAGAAACGAAAGATCAAAAAGGGGAAACGCTAAAGACCATATTCTTTCATTCAATCCAACGAACCACTGTACTCTGTTATCTTATATTTTTCTACACCATTCTATTTTTATAATCAACCCCTTTTCAAATTAACTATTTAGATTGATGAGTAGAATATTAAGTGGTTTGAGAAGACCTACACAATTTTTTCGCCTACGACAGTGTTCGGAGTATGTTGGACCGTTTCTTGTTCAGACCGACGGGGGAGCAATATATCAGCCAGGAATGAATATTATATGAATAATATATAATTGTAATATCGATCCTTATTTGTAACAGAGAATGATATTCATTAACAGTCGTGAAAATTACTTTGGATCCCATCCGAAGAAAAATGCAGCAACGTAATATGGTTTAGGCTCGTACTACTTTTTTGGATGACTTACAGCTTGTGACTCATAACAAAGATTCGCCAGGCTCTCGAGAATAGTAAATGAGCCAAGAATAGAGAAATTCGAAATGAATACACACTTTGATCATGATTACTTTTGGGAAACCATAAATTATTCTTTATCAGACATGTTTATGTGTATAATGAAGCAAGGTTAGCTCAACCGCCAACGCAATCAACTCAAAAACAAATTTATTTTTAGAATATACATTTTTGCTGGATCATATGGACCGTCGAAATATACTCCGCTTTGCATTTTGGTTGACATCATTGACAGCCAATCAAAAGATCTTTATGGCAATTGAAAAGGCTTTCGAGCGAGATTTTTCAAAAAGAATGAAAGATGAAGATTTTCACTTTTACAAAGCTGGTGATGATTTAGCATCATGTCGAACAGTTCTGGAAGGAATAATTCATAATGGTAATGC
Organism: Oikopleura longicauda; assembly: GCA_004367895.1. Taxonomy (NCBI): domain Eukaryota; kingdom Metazoa; phylum Chordata; class Appendicularia; order Copelata; family Oikopleuridae; genus Oikopleura; species Oikopleura longicauda. The sequence continues at coordinate 64,711 of SCLD01122667.1, forward strand.
TATCTTTTCGTCATAGTTTTCATGTGATATATGATACTTTTACAATCATGCCTCCGAGGATCTTATGACGTAAATATATTTCTTTGTCCATAACATAACACGGGACACAATTAGACTTTGTGAGCTTTCTAAGCCAAATTGATTTGCTATTATCATTGGATTACAATATAAAACTCTTTTTTCAGATCCTTTCAAATCGTTCATCTTTTCTGACTATGTTGAAATTACTTCCGAGCTTGTTGATGATCGGCCCGTTTGGTTCGTCTCAATTTATTTTCTAAATGTTGACCGAATAGGTGGCATACCTGAGCATGCCACCGATGTGGAACTTTCAGAATGGTGTCAACGTGCCTCTGAAATTGCCAATGCATTTTGTGGAAAGCTGACTCTCTCATATGACGTGAATATGAATGATGATATTCCGTTCAATCCAGAAAATTTAAAACTATGGCGAATTGCCCTTTCGAACCCTGCCCGTGTTTCAAATAATTCCGTTTTACCTCCATTCGCAGCTGTTTCTGTTGTTCCACAAGTTCCCGCTAATATCGAATTGGAGTAAGTTCATGTATAATCATGTAATGGGTTTTGCTCTTTTCTCAGTTCTAGATGAAGGAAAATTGAAAGAAGTCGACGATGTGAAATCTATCTTTGATGATCCCTCTTCACTCTCTGGAATTCTTCAACTCAAAAAATTCAAGAAATTCACTGATCAAGTTGAAGCTACTGGTGCAGCTGTCGCCCTTACCGAAGGTAAATAAGTTATATAATAAATTTAGAATAACTCATCCAAAATCTAAATTGATTTCAGGTAAAATTGCCAAACCATTGAAGAAAATGTTGAAAAAGTTGGCATCAGATGAAGTTCAAGCTCAATTGGCTGTTGCCGACTCAAAATTGGGTGGTATTATTCGTGAAGGAAAGTAAAAAAACACAGTCATTTATGGGCCATAAATTATGGCTCATAAATTATTACTATCATGTCGCAATAATGGTACTAGGGCTGATCAAAGCATGAACATTGAATTAATATTCGTGAGTAGGACTCAGTGCCACCACTTGGGTTTAGCCGGTATTACATCATGTAGCCAGACATTTGTGTAAACAAACAATTTTTTTAAACTAAAAAAGCTATTGGCCTCGAATGCATTCATTCTCCAGCAATTCATGAGCTGATGAGAGGAATTCGTGAGAATTTGAACGAAATGACCGGAATTCATGAATCTGAAAGATCCGCAATGGCTTTGGGTTTGGCTCACTCCTTGTCTCGTTACAAGCTCAAGTTCTCGCCTGACAAAGTTGATACAATGATTGTCCAGGTAAAATATCAGTTACGTAATTATTACATAATATGACGCAATAATTTTAGGCCATTTCTCTTTTGGATGATCTTGACAAGGAGTTGAACAATTATACCATGCGAGTCCGCGAATGGTATGGATGGCATTTCCCAGAAATGGGCAAAGTTGTCACAGATAACCTTGCCTACGCAAAAACAATCAAAAAGATGACTTACCGAACCAACTGTGCTACCACTGACTTCAGGTTTGCCATGAAATAGTTTTTGGAAGGATTTTTTGGTACAAAAGTCTATTCTGAAGGCATGTTTGTCTTTATGATTTATATGATCATTGACAGTTTTATAATATTTTTTAGCGATATTCTGCCCGAAGAAATTGAATCACAGCTGAAAGAATTTGCTGAGGTGTCAATGGGAACTGCCATTGGTGAGGACGACATGGAAAATATTGTCCAATTGGCTGATCAAGTGATTGAAATTACAGACTACAGAGCCCAATTATTTGAATACCTCAAGGTCAGTTGAATATTTATGGTGTTTGACCTTCCTATTTTTTAAAACTCAATATTTCACTATATTTGAAAATAAATTTTAGAATCGTATGGCTGCCATTGCTCCAAATCTAACTGTTCTAGTTGGTGATCTCGTTGGCGCTCGTCTTATCGCCCACGCAGGATCCCTCTTGAACTTGGCTAAACATCCCGCTTCCACAGTTCAAATTTTGGGTGCTGAAAAAGCACTCTTCCGCGCGCTCAAAACCCGACAAGATACTCCAAAGTATGGTTTGATCTATCACGCTTCTATGGTCGGTCAGGCTGCACCCAAACATAAGGGTAAGTTCACTGTCTACTATATCTAAACTGGTTTGAACCGGTTTGTTTTAGGTAAGGTCTCCCGTATGTTGGCAGCAAAAGCCGCATTGGCTATCCGTTACGATGCCTTGGCTGAAGGTGATGCCGAAGGTTCCGTTGATTTCGCAATTGAAGCCAGAACAGCACTCGAGAAGAGAGCACGTGAACTTGAACTCCGAAAAGCTAAAATTGGTGGCCACAGGATTAGATTCAGATGTATAAGATAACCAAAAACTGCATCCTCGAATAACCCCTACCTGGCGTTGACATAATAATGACTAAGAATAGACAAAAATAGAGTCTCTGAATTTCTCTGAATCTTAAAATAAGACCGAAAGGAGACAAATATAAACATAAGAGTGAAGTTGTATCTTACGACTCGGGAAAGGACCAGACAATAAAGAGAAAGAAGGAAATTAAAGAAGAAGAGCAGGTCACACCCGCCAAGAAAGTTAAAAAGGAAGCTAAAGAAGAACCTACTGCCGATTTAGATGGATCCCTCAATTTACCCGACTCTTCCGAAAAGCCCAAAAAGGTATTTTTCATTATTGCAGTTTCTCTCAGCATAAAAACCGTTCTAAATCATGTAGAATATTGTAGCAACGGCACAAGGAGTGATACCGAATAAGCGCCAAACATTGATCTCATTCATTGTGGACTAGCGTTCGTACTTTTTTGTAGGAGGTATCGAAAGTGGTACGATACCCAAATATGACTCATTTTTGAGGTTTTATCCTAAGCTAACTTTGACAGGGGTTCGAATGAGCACGGTGTGCCTGGCACTCAGTAACAGCACTAGTGGCTTGAATTTTTGTAAGGACCAATTTTCGTTAAGATGTGTTGTACTTTATGTGTGCGAACCTACTCAAGGTAAAACTTGGAGTCGAAATAATATCAGTTTCATGGCGAAAAAGCCAACTTCCGGTTTTCAGGTTCCGACCGGAAGTGGGAAAGTACCCCATGCATTAGCTCAGGTCAAGTTGTATATACCCCCAAATTTTCATGCAAATCGGTCCACCTGTCTAGGAGGAGATAGCTTCTCACACATAAAATGCAAGCATCTAACGTTTATGAGGGTGACACACTGTTGTTGAACTTTCCGAACTGTAATTTGAACTAAATTTCAAATTGCTAAACAGATTTCAAAAATAAGGCAAATCTAAAAGAATTTTTTATTTGAAATTGATGATCTCTTAACAGATTTATTACAGCTATTTTTCACAAATATTTTAATGCTTATATTGTGCATTTTCTCTTGGAACTCATTTACTAATTCTATTTTTGAAAATATTAATTGAGTAAATTATTTTTGGTTCGGGCCGTTTTCTGTTTTCACTTGGATAATCGTGTTTTCGGTATGGCCGATTGAACCACTTTTATTAGTTTATAATAATGGGTCTGGGACCTGCTATTTATTACACCTTGGTAGCGAGAACAGTGGGCCTGCACACTAAAGGGTCAATTTGTTTCTCAGGCTTGTCACCCTTATGTAAACCACAGTAATATTGCATAATTTCTAGTCTATTTTCGTTACAAAGAACATGTGATTTTAGGCACTTTTCGGGTCTTCATAATACATGGTATTATATGGTGGGACTACCCTCAATTCTTGCATTACAAAGTGGATTAAGGTTATAGGATTTTTTAAAGAAGAAGATCAGTAACCGGTTAATTTAGACGTTTTCATATCAATTCGTGATCGGCAATAGACTGGTTTATCTGGCATTGAACAATTTTCCGACATGTTCGCTTTTATTAGTTTACGCAGCGGTTTCTTAGAAATTGTTGTTTAACTAATATTATAAGCGAGGCACTCGAAACGGACTACAGGTGTAAACGTTTGTGCCCACGGGTAAATTGCCAATCTAAAAATTATTTTAATCCCACGTCTGTTGAATAAAGATGAAGACATGCACGATATATAAACCGGAAAGGTACCGTTCATTTGCGTGCGGTATTTTATGAACCAATAGAAATTGTGGCTTATGACATTATAGTTTGAATAATCCGTAATCAAAATGATGAAATTTTTGAACAGTTCAATTCATCTAAATTCATGTGTATTATAATAGTGGTTATACCAGGGTATAGTTATTGTCGAAATCCGACGAATCTAATTTTTAAACGTCTTAGATAAACATTTGTGCTTCATTAATTTATTATTTACTTGGGTCATATTTGGATCTGAAATCATTGTCACATGTAACATTTTATAACATAAACATAGGTACGCGGGATGATGCGCTATCACTTTCAACCCATAAGAGTATCTTCACCACGGTCAATCTCCAGACACTTACTAAAAACAGTTATAGCTAACATCAGTCTCTAAATCCTTCCCTGAATTCTATCGAGTTCGTACATTTCAGTTCGGACTGTTCGGCATTTATTATACAAAATATTAATAAAGATAACCCTTTCTGAGAGAGCACATCGCCTGGATGAATAATTTTACGTTGAGAATAAATGCAGTCGTTCGGTTTCCTATTCCTAGGTAAACTGATTCGACCATTCACGACCGTTAGAAGAGTATAAAATGATCATAAAAACAACACTATTTTTGAAATAAGCTTTTTACAATTTTTATTTCTGATCTGTTTCAAAAATAAGGTCTGTAAAAAGATGACAAGAAAATTTGGCCAAAAATTTATGACTTTGACCAAAAATTGAAATTTTGAAAGTCCTCATCCGAAAATAAGGAATTTTGAAAACTCCCATGACAGGCCCTCTCCTAAAAATTAGGAATTGTTCTAGGAATCATTTTTTTAGAACGATCATATTCCAAATTTCCGGCGAACTAGGGTAGTTAACTATTTTAAAATTTGTGTAACAAAACGCTATTTGATAACGTCTCTTTAGTCCACCATTTAACGATCGTAATTGAAAATAAAACTGTACCCAAAGCCATTTTATATTTCTTAGAAAGCCTGAGGTCAGACCAGGCGTGAAAAGTTCATGATTTTCGAAATTGATAATTAGGGGGACGGCCAAGCTCATGAATATATTTGGCCAATATGTCAATATTTTGTGGTTTTGCTGAGAGAATAATCATATGCATTGTGTATGCTTGAGTTTAATGCAATTTTTGTAACATTTTTTAGGATAAGAAGAAGAAGAAAAAGAAGGACAAGGTCAAGGAAGAAGCATCAGAGGAATAAAACACCATAATTATTTAGAGAATATACTATTGAACTTGAAGTCTTAATCCCCTGTCCTGTCAAAAACCTTCTCGCTCTATCTACCTGCCTTGGCTCTTGCCACCCTAGGTCATTCCCTAACAGTTTTTTGTTTTATGAAATATGGTTAGGTAATGAGCTGGTGGTGACAATAGCGCCGCCAGATATTCACGTTCCGGGTGGACTTTTTGCCGTCTACTCAGCATGTGAATCGAAACCCGGCCCCGGGCCATTAAAAACTGTTTTAGGACCAGAGACCCTCTCTCCTCTTGACTTTTCAAATCGAATGATATTCTGAGAATGTAAAATGTCCGATTCGGACATAGAGAAAGACATTAGTGAAAATAAACTCGCCCCATGGCAAGATTCCCATGGATAAAAAAATACTTTTGAAATTACACAATACGGGGAATAAGTGTTAAATTAAAATGTGTTAATCAAGCTGTGATCACATAGATATATTTAAATGGATATTTTAGGGATATTTGGGGACTAAAAGGGGACCAAATGACAGGTTTTGATATGATTGGTTAGCGTAAGACAGCCTATGAGGGTCAGAATATAGAATAGTGGTTCGTTCGTTTCTGTTCCATTATTTCCCCTTGTTCCACCCACGTTCTCTCCTCTCTGCCCCGCGCTCTCCTCACCCTCTTCTACCTCTCTCTCTACAGATAGATTCAACGCCATTGCCAGCGTATAGAGACTGAGATCGCAGGCACACAGATAAAAATGTATCTTTAGATATTTAAAAATAAGAAATTGACCGGAAACGGAAAATCCGGTTTGAGTACCGGTGAGTACAGAGAAAATGTCATCATCGGCTAATCACAGGAATCATAATGGGAGAAGAAGAAATCCTAACAGTACATCAGCTGATCGTAATCGGGAAAGAGCTGCGAATAAAGCTCGAAGAGAAGAAAGATTAGTCAATCCAAATGAATCTAGGAATCGGATTTTATTATTTGGTGGTGTTGGGTTTGGAGGAGGAGTCCGTTCGTCATGTGACCTGTACCATTCAAATTATATCCGAATATAAAGACCAGAAACACAGTCAGATCTTGGTTTTACTCGTGTTGCTCCCGGTAATAATGATCTTACGAATGATATTAGAAATGTTTTGGGCTCAATAAAATTGGTTCAAGAAAAATTACCCAAGACAAGTAGTAATTCAAAACCAAATGATGAGACATCTCGACTTTTGGGTATTAATCTTGGAAGGTCAGATTCTATAAGGAATGGAAAGAAAAAATATCGGTGAAAATTTCAAATGTGGGAATATTTTCCCTACGTAAAAATGAGCATCGGCTACCAGAATTTTTGCAGGGGTGGTTCTAAAGCGCCAACGTTTTCAAATCGGATTTGTTTTGGGACTATTCAAGTTCAGAATACCATATATGGCGAAATTGAATCTCCCTATATATGGTAAATGGGGTAAATATCTATCCAAACAAGCAATAGACCACGTGCCGAAAAACCAACCGACAATACCGGACATACCGCATCATCCAATCAGAATTCAAGTTTTGAAAACAAGAATACATTGGATTTACTTTTTTCGTCATTCTCTGTGAAACATTTAATTTCGCCAATTTCACCATTATCAAGTCCAAGCCATGTCTCTAAACCAACTCAGGCAGGGTTTTATCGCATTAATATATATTTTTGGCACTTTATGTGTATATAATGTATATATCTGTATGATGTAATGTATTACGCACCATCTTACATACAATATGTATAACATGAATAGACTATCCATTGAAACCTATAAAAAGTTGGATACCAGAAACAGTTCTTCTCCAAGCGTCGATACAACAACGACAATCCGAAGCCCTAGAACCAAACCAGGTGTGTTACGAACAGTAGACTATGTTTTTATCCCAAATGAAGATTTATGAGGACAGAAACGCTAGAATTTTATTTTAGGCGAAGTCCAGGACGAAGAAATTTCGACCACCGTTCAACAGCTTTGGATTTCTGTCAATTTGGCCCGTTTACAACGAATACACGGCATAACTGAAAAAATTAAAAACCGAATTTCGGGAATGAAACGAAAACGACCGAAAGAACCGAGTAAACCAAAGAAACAAAAAAGATCTCGCCCAGTAAAAGAACCAATCACAGAAGAGCATCCTGTTGAACAGCCTGTTATTGGTAATCTCCCTAACAGATCATCCTCGTCCAATCCAAGAGGAGATCATCCTAGATGTCAAAAGCCTAGTCCACGTTCAACTAAACAGGTCAAACCGTCAAAAAACCAACCCGATAACTCCACTGAATCGCCTGTTAAAGTTAACACTGCTGACACGACAACAATTTTAAGAGGTAAAAACCACATTTATTTGGTTTGGGGGTTGGTTTTTCAGAGGAATTAAGAAAATTGGGACCGGAAACTAAATATAATATTGTATTCCAAATCGCATTAAACAATAATGAGCCCTTCATGATAGATTCCCCTGTCAAGTATGGCACTTTTTGTGCGGGGGTGAGTGTGGTCCGCTTTGAATATTTATTACCCAATTTACGACTTGTAAAAGGGAAAACAGCTAAACTCAGGCATTTCTAACAGATTCAAGCAGCCGCCGGTTTACGGGTCTTACAAGCGTGGCATTTATAACCGTTATATTCAGCATTGATTTTGCACTTTTGCCATCTTTATCTTTAGAATCATTGGATCATCTCAGTTCAAATGATACCGTATTATTTGCACTCAGATGGTCTTTGAATATAGATACAACTAGTTAATGCATCTGATTTTAGACATAAACGTCTAGATATCTTTGGAGAGTCGTAGTTGACCCTATCAAAGCATTATAAAACATTTTTGACTTCCGGCCTGAGATTCGGATAGCATCCGAAAGTTTGTTAAAAAGTCAAAATTTTCGTTTTCAAATGGCTCGGCTTTGCATATCACGTGAGGTCTAACCCTATTTGCGCAGTCGTACAGTCAGTCATTGCCATATCTTACAAGTAGAAACCAATTTATGGAATTCACGATCACTTCAATAAGGCTGAAATCGTGACTTGTTAATTATCTAAAACTGAGTTCAACTTGGGTAACAGACATCTCATCGCCCCGTGAATATTTTTTTAAAATAATTTTGAAACTTGTAGCCACATCTCGTTATCAGGTTTGAGTTTAGGCATATTGTATCACAAACTCAGCCCTAACAGTACAATCCGCCTGTATAAATGTTTAGGAATGGACACAAATAGTCAGTTCAAAACGCGTTCTCATAATGACTTTGACATGGAATTTTAAGTCTAAAGAATGACGTCATATCTAGTAAGATACTCATTTTTTATACGTTGTGCTGGCGATTCTATTAATTTTTCTTACAGAAAATTAGAAGTTTACTAAATATGACGTCCTTTTATATAAAGTAGGGCAATTTGGGATTGATAAACCAATTTATTCATGAAATTATTTAGAGCCCGATTCGTCAACGATGATGACTAATTTATACGGGCATGAGAAGTACATTGAGTTGCGCAATGAAGGGATAAGAAAGCAAAATCAAGCGGAAGAATACGCTCGCTGCAGCTCTTATTTGAATTCAATCATTGATTATACAGAGGCTGTTGCATTTTACAATATGGCTGCATTCTTACTTGAACAGGAGCTCGATCAGCTTATACAAAGGAGGCAAAGTGAAGCCAGAGACAAGCATGGAAGAAAAGAAATGACCGATATTATTCAACAATTGACCGAGAAAAATCAAAAAATCGAAACTTTGGTGATAAGTCATAATATGGAGTTATGTTATAAAATGAGAACAATGCATCAACAACGAATGAGACAAATGAAACCAAGTCAACTTCAAATTCTCGAACGTTTGATTATACTTTGTTTCCGGTGTGAAGCAAAGCTAAATCTTCTTCTTTTTAAAACAAAAACAAGCCAATTCAATTTTGAGAAGCAGATCAAGACAAACCCACACCTTATTCATCAAATTGAACAGCAAAATATGGTATGTTCATTCGGGAGCTCACTGTAGTTTTACGAATTTTCAAATTGCTTTCGTTGACATCGAAATGCATCACGATGTACAGTGCAGCATTTTTCATGAATATTCGCAAGTGTACATCGAAAAAAATGCACTCATGTTTTTTTGAGATTCTTTAGGCTTTTTATTCTATCACATGAGATCGAATTGAAACGACTGCAGTTCGAATTAGGAGCAATTAGTGAATAGAAGTTATATCTATTTATAGCTTTGAAAAGCTTTTATGGTGTTTATATAAACGTGTTATTCATAGGGTGATCGTCGACAATCACCGGACAGTCCTGTAATGCCCCAGAATGAGGAGATCACCATGTGTAAAGAGGACTGGAAAGCTATTCGTCAGCATTGTTCGATTTCAAGCTACATTTTGAAGGCACATACAAAATGGGCTGAAGCCGAAAAGCTTCAAACAAATCCAGCTCATTCGGATTTCTTCACCGGTATTCCTAGGATTGCCGATGTTCAGGATTTGAAATTCTATGAGTCATCACTCAAAGACCTCTCATCATATCAGATGGCGATAGTGAGTAAACTTCGTGACGAATTAACGTCCTAAATCCTGTTACTTCAATCAAATCTTATTCGGTGCCTACACTACACTAAACGCAGTGCAAATAGGTCACGTGTGTATAGGTCACAACGTGTATGCCATATTCATTGGTGCCACCTCCAATTCATTCTTTTTCCTCTTCCTAAGGGCCTTTTATCACTTTGAAAGCCTATTTAAATAATAACTCTTCATGTCAAAGGCACCTTCAGGGCTGATACGAGCCCTGGCCCTAAAAGGCCCCAATCACATGTTAATGGAACATTTGATGATATTCTAGAGAGCCATCTCCTGTCTCCCATTACGTAATTCGGATACACCCTACTTTTTGAAGAATCTCTTACTAATTTATCCCTTACACCAAAGAGATCACCCGTATTCATATAGCAGTTCAACCTTATTCTTAAAAATCAGATCATCTGGCCAAAAAGCGAGATGATCTGGGGTGGATTGCGGGCATCCTAAGCATTATTTTAACCACATTTAGAGAACTTGTTCTTTATTTGAGCGTTATCTTCAAACGAACTATGCTAAACCCACGCGTCAACCCACGCAAAACGGGCTAGTATCATTACCACGTGTAACCTTAAAGTTGATTAATTTCAAATTTAAAAATCAAATATACTCTTTATTCGAGATTTCTTCCTGACTATGAAGGTCTTTCGCCACCTTGTGACACCGACTGTAGTGCCGATAATCATAGAGATGATCCTTATCAGTTAAATGGTGCCCAGAGAGACAGTTAAAAAGTATTAATCCAACAATTATGGTGTTTGATGGCGATAAACCTCCAGAGTTTGAAATCTCTATTCTTTGTTCAAGTATAAACACCTCCCATTGCTTCCCATTATAATACCATTTTACAAATACCACGTGATAAGTGATTTTTGTAATATGTAACTACTTATCACATGGGCGCTGTAAATTGAGATTATTTATTTATTTCGGATATATGTCCCTTGGTTCATATGACTTATGTCCCCAAACCCAACCCGAATTTTGGTTTTTCAGTTGAAATCAACACTTTTCAAAAATGTATTTCTAATGGTAATGACGTAATTGTAAAAATCAACCCTTGTACTTTAAACTGATTGGATCAAATAATTTTGATATGTATGACTCCCTTGCTGGCCTTGGGGATGAGATGATCCATCAAAGTCTTATGTATTTCAGATGGTTTGATTTTTACAAATTTTAATATATACTGAAGTGGTTTAATTCTGATTAAGGGTGGTGTTTTCTGTGTTACCTTTATTAAAAAGGTAACGTTCGCTCCATCTGATCAACAGTTCCTCTCTTATGCCGCTAATAATTCACGTGAACTCATATTGTGACCCTGATTTTGTTGCCCAGGAAATCATTGGTGCTTTTTTCTCTCAAAATCCGAATCAGCTGACTTCATCGGTACTGAGTCACGTGATAACAACCACTTCGCAAGTCATTATATATTAACTATCGGTCAACAAATTATTTGTAAATTAATTTTTATAAAAAAAGAAAATCAAATTCATGAATTTCATGACTTTTTGCTGCTTTCCGAAAAACAATCTAACCGACAGTCCGATGTCGGGCAGATAATAAAAGAAAAAACGTATTAAAAATAGTGTTTATTTATTTAGTGCTAAAATTTCACTAGGCAGGTATAATCGGCAGGATTGTAGCGAGTATAATGACATAGCTTAGTTATGGTTCACAAACGGGGACCTGTCGACAGTTCCGCGTTCGTTCATAATAACAGGGAAATGTCACCGATATTTTGCAGCTGAACTTTTGCTCGATTTCGGTTCCATTTCCCCTTAGGTGGGCCACGGATGCACTGGTATTCTCCAAATTATTATTGAGAATACAGCAGTGGCTCTATCATAGTTGCCGTTTATAAAAGAATTAAGGCATGGGAATAAAGCACGAATAAAATAGCTGACTCGTTTCATTTTCAGAATGGAAGAATTTCGTTGTGTCACGTGTCGCGTCAAGTTTAATGAAGCTCTTATGCATCGCGAACATTTTAAATCTGACTGGCATCTTTATAATCTGAAGCGAAAGGTTGCCTTTAACGTTTCAATTAAAAACATTGCATAACATACAGTTTCATATCACGTGATATCCATTGGTGGTATAACTTGATTAATATTTACTTTCTTGGTACCTAAAGACTGACCAATACAAATCAGGTTTTCAGGTTATAAATGCTCATCCAATAAGCATTGAGGAGTTTTTGCAGCTTAGAAGTGAGATTGAGGCTGGATCATGCGCCTCGTCCGATTTTGGAGAAACTGATTGGTTAGTATCCTATCCAAAATTGTCATTATTTCACTTTAATACGTTATATTTCACGATTTTGATGATATGATAACGTTACGTTTTACGATTTGATTAATAATTATTGTATAGATTTCAAATTAGCTTCATTTTTACGTTTTTCTCAATTAATTTCGTCTTTAGACTTATAAACTTAAGTTTATTTCCTAAAAAACTAAACCTAGGTACTGTGGCTATTGCTCAAAACGATTCCAATCAAAGCGGGCTATGCTTAATCACCGAATGTCCAAAGCCCATCAGTTTGGTGAACTTTTTAAAAATTTCAAATTTTTTAGACGAGTTGGTCTTTTTAGAATAAAAAAGTTCATTTTGATGTTAGAAACGTGAATCGGATCATGTAAAAAGAGGAAAAATGAAAGGATCACGGTTTAAACAGACTGTTCAGGTTCAAGGCGATCCACCTAAGCGATATCAGGAGGATCAAAATCTACCTTTTACCAGAGGAGGAAACCAGTTAGACCGCAAGAGGGCGCGTCGTAGGTCATGATTTGATTACGCATGGCGATTTCATACATGTATACTAGAATGACACTAAACTATGTCTAAACTATCAACTCGACTAATTTTTAAATTCATTTTGAAGTTCTACTTTTGTTTACTCGGGAACCCACCAATCGCGAACTTGGCGCCAATTTTTCGAATTCGAAGTTTTATTTGACTTTCGCGGCTTCAGCAGACTGCATTTATATTTTAAGGTCACGTGATCAGCTCGTGATCTCTAAATATACGATTTCGTGTACTATTAATTGTGAAAAATAAGAATAATTATATCACATTGTCATTCTATTGACGTCAATTCCACTATTCCGACTTGATTTAATTTAAGCTCTTCAGAAAAAAAAATCTAAACCTATTATCAGTTACAATCCCGAAAGATTTGTTAATCATAAAAACGAACTTTGCGTCAAAACTTTTCGCATGTGATATCCATACCGATTTTATTTGAGATAAGCTTCTATATAATATAGAAAACTTCCTACGGTACGGTTACTATACATATTATTGTTGAATTATTTTGTGTGATGAAAGCTTCCATTATGCATACACGTGACTTAAAATTCAGGAGGCATTTTGCTTTTATTTTCAAGTTTAAACCACACTATGAGTCTTTGAACGTATGTATGAAACAATAGTTTAAAACGTCATCAGTCATGTCAGATAAGCTTCTAAGATTACCATCCGCCTCAACAACGTTCCATGGTAATTTTAAATGTGAATTACAAGGTCATTTTCACTGACGGTACCAATAGCAGATCCTTGGATGATTCCACCTTGGATGATCTCATTTTATCAAACATAGACTGTACACAGGGACCGCCAAGGCTAGATTCGAAAATATTAGGGGATGATTCCTTGGTATTTAAAACTGCAGTGTTCGCTCTGAACTGATTTTGTTTTATCAGTCATTTATGATTATAGAATATTATTTATAGATAGTAGAGTTGTACATATGATAGACTATATCGGACTAAATGTGATTAACCCGTGTAAACAGTGGCTGCAATGACGGAAAAGGCGGCTGAGTTAGGATTTCAGCCTCCATCTCGAGATGAAATTAATGACATTTTACGTTCGCCATCACGAAGACGAAAATCATTTTCAACATGGGCAAAAGGAGACTCACCCCGTGAAAATTGGTTAATTGAAAATGTGAGTTCCTCAACTGTCACGGAAATCATTAAAAATTATCTAACATGACTAGGGTGGTTCACGGGTTTAGAGATTTTTTCTAGGGAAGAATGCTGGAGTTTGCTGGAGTGGGAGACTAAGATTAAACATAATTTTGGCCCAAAATTTTTGGGTCACTCTCAGTCGGTTGGTACCTATGGTATCTTGCGGAAATTTGCGCTCTGTAGGTTGTGACCATTTCAAAATGTCATGTTTAGCATTACAGAGATAGGAAAAAATCGTAAAAAATCTAACAATTCGAATAAAAAATACTGTTGGGGATTTTCATATAGTGGCTACCTATGATGATACCGAAAATACATTAGCGCGATAGGCCGTGAACCACCCTTAACATGACTAAAAATCATGACGTCATTATTTATAGGAAGTGATTGAAATCATTCAAGATGACAACAGAATATCAGAAGACGAGGAAGACTTTGAAATTGGTGAAGAAGACTCAAAATGGAGTGATATTGACTCAGTCTATTCGACGAATTCAGCAATTTTCATAGGTGGAGAACAAAGGTCAGTTCAGCTCCAAAGTCTTGATTGAACACGAGGTTTTTTTCAAATGAACGTTATGTTATAAATCATGTTTCGGGAAATCGTTCCGGAGAATCATTTTAAAATATCAGTTCAAAAGTCCTTATATTGAGTTATTATAATTTACTGTCACATATGTAGCTAGCATTCGAGATTTTATCTGTTTTAAATGATCTAACGTATAAAAGATATCATTAATTGAAGGCTCAGTACTTGACGGCGAAGTAAGTACCTTGGTGATTGCGCTTGATTGAGAGAATTTTTAATTTATACCCTCGGCGGGGGATTGATCTTACCTACTGCCAGCTGGCTATTAACTGATCGCCTATCAAGATATCAGCAATTAGGTCAAAAGTAAGGCGCTAAAGATACCAAGAACAACTATATAAGACGCCGAAAACAAGTCTATTTACAAAATATACTAATCAAATATAATACAAATGTCTCAACCAACTTTCAACCAAGTTATTACTGCCGAAGATCTCGAACAAACCATTGTGAAAAGTGGTCTCTTATGTTTTGGTCCTTTCAACACGAAAATTGGGCGAGTTCTATTCAAACATAGAATTCTGGAAGCCATTGCCAAAAAGAAAAAGTTCTTCAAACCGTCAAAGAATGATGAAACCTGTGCCCAAGTCGAATTTGAAATTCGTCGATTTCCATCAACTCAGGAAATGGAAGGAGCAAAATGGCATCAGGAAGTAAAAGAAACCTGGGATGAATATGAAGCCATGAATGCCCTAGTCAAGCAACAAAAGTCAGACACTCTTGACAATTTAAAATTGCAAAGTCAGGTTTACCGCGAAGAAATAACCAGTCTGAAAAGACAAATCGATGCCCTCAAACGAGAAAGAGAAGACCTTCATTCTGATCTTATCCCAAAAATCAAAGATAGACGTCGATCATTGTATTATTAACTGTATCTCACTGTTAACCTTTTTGTGAATAAAATACACCAAAAAAATATTTTAAAATCAAATTTTTTTGTAGTAAAATTCGTTGTCTGATAAACTCTATTGAGTTCAAGTATATAAATGCAATATTTCAGGGACATACCAACCAATGAATGTATTTTTTGTGGCCAAGTTTTCAACTCAACCGAAAGTTGCTTAAATCACATGAATGAAGTACACGGTTTCCGCATTCCAGATCAATCATTTTTGATTTCGATGGACGATTTCATGGCATACATTTCAGCAAAAGGTTGACAAATTTTAACTTTTTGAATTTCAAGAAATAATTATAGTATTTACCAATACAATTGTATAATCAGTTTTCAGTTGGAAAAGGGAATATGTGTCTCGTTTGTAACCAAAAAGGAAAGACTTTCTATTCTCTTGATGCTGTTCGAAAGCACATGTTATCTAAGGAGCGAATCTAAATGGTTTCCAGCAAGCTGAATCCTCTTCAAATTATACTGATTTCAACCCAGTTTGAGCATTTTAATTAGTCGATCAGCTGAAAGTACTCTTAATAATGCTTAGAATATACAACCGTATTATACGGCCCGTGACTCAGTGCTCAAACGTGATAAAACTCTTGAATTCGCAAAAAGGGTCATTGTCGTGTTGACATGAGCGGCGAAAATGCTTTTGAATACATTGATTTTTATGATTTTTCACAATCCGATGACGAACCAGAATTCCTCAGATCGGAACTTCAGGATGACTATGCCCTTAAAATGGACACTTCTTCGACAGAGATAAGCGAACTTGTCCTGCCAAGTGGAGCGATTATTGGTAATCTTACTTCATTTTTTATTTATGTACCTAGCCGTTTCGCCACTAAGCACAATCTCAAGTGTATTTAGGTAATCGGCAACTGAAAAAATATTTCAAACAAAGGGCAAATTTTGCTGTGGTTGAATCAAAGAGAAATAATGCACCGCCAAAATATAGGTGAGCCACATGAGTAATATGATATGACACCCAAATTGTTAAAGGTCAAAACAGGCTTTATATTAAACCATTATTTATTAGTTGTAAGACATGAGTTGCACATCAATTAATTAACATGTATCAGAAACAATTACATTCCCTAAATCAGTATGTTCGTTTTGAATTTTAGGGTAACAAGCTTTGTGATTTCATCAGATCATTGATTTTAAGAATATTTTCTTCACGGGTACCTTCAGTTTTGATTTCTTTACACAATCCATTTTTAATATAATAATCAATGATGGGAAATTGAATCTCTTCATATGATTTGAATCGTTTTCGCAATGTTTCTGTTATAATTTTCAACAAATATTTACGCTCTGTTTCGGTTATTGTTCATTTGAAAATCAGTTTTGCTTGAAAACACACTTATAAATGCATTCTAATAAAGTGGGGTGCGCCTTTCCGATGGTTGACCCGAATTCCGCATGGGCTGTACAGAGACGATGGCCATCGGGAAGGCGCACCCAACTATATTTGTTGTAAAGCGTTAGTGACGAAAAAATTCCTAAATTATCATCAGCTCGGCCTCCATCCGTCGCTCTTTTCATAATTCGTTCTTCACAAACTGCCAATGAACAATTGAGAAAAAGGCAAAATTCTAATTTGAATTTTTCTTGGTCAATTTGATTTGCCCACGTGTCAAAATTTTCTTGATTTCTAAAAACCAGTTAATGTGTTAAGGTAGACACATTTAGAGATAGTACAACCTTGGGAATCCATCGATTAGACAAACTGACTGATCAGACGTGCTTAATTTATTTATCTCATTTTCTAATAGACCAACTGTAATGTGACTTGGGACAATTTTTCCAGCTTGATTAATTTCGTGGATTAATTTTCCATATTCGGAACCTTCTCGACGCATCTCCTGCCGAAGAAGTTCACCAGCCGAGAGGTGATGAAATCCATATGTTTTGTTCAGGTGTTCACAAATCGTACCTGAATCCTCTCGTTACGCTTTTTTGATATGGAATGCGATAAAATGTATAACGGGTTAAACGGATGTAAAATTATTTATAATCATGACGTTAACCATCATTTAAAATAAAAACAAAGAAATTACCTTTTCCGGCTCCTGGTCCGCCTAGAACAAAAATTATTTTTGGCATCTTGGCCCCAAACCTCTTTATTGACGCGAAAATTTTCTTATTCTAAATATTTTTTCAAATTTTTAATTGACAAATATTTACAAAACTTGTTCGCACAAAAGTCAATTTCTCTTCATTTTACGGCGCTCCCCCTTTTTTCGAGAAGTTAGTAAGATAATTTCGACTTGATGAGTCATTGAGTGAGTCATTATTTTCCCTTTTTAGGTCGATATGCTGCAGTCCAGATCAGGAATTAGAGAATGAAAAATTGAAAGAGAAAGATCTCCGAGTGTTATGGTCAAAGAAAAATAAAAACCGATTAAATAATGAGATTCGTGCAAATCGTCAGAAACATTTCAAAGACCCAACAGGATTATTACGATGAACAAATCTTCTAGAACGAACCATTTTTAAATGTATCCTTGACAACTGATCTGAATTCAAATTATTAATTGCAATTTTTAGCCAAATTTTTTTGTTTCTCAAACTTTCTAGATTGTTAAAACTCGGAGCATTTTTATTTGGGTGACAAATCATTTTCAAAATGTCACGAAATGGGGATGACAATGATCAAAGAACGCCACCGGAAAGTAGAGCAGAAGAAGGACGAATGGCGTTTAATATGTCGACATTAATGTCACAAGCACTACGGGAGATGAATCTAAATGACCAGCCAATGGACGAAGGTGTAGATAATCAACAAGATAATATAAATGAGCCTACACCTATGCTGAATACTGGAGCAGCTAATCAGGTATTGGATTCAGCATATATTTATCTAGGATTCAATCGTTTTATAGGCAGATGAAGCTATGAGCGCACCAGTTTCAACACCACTCTTATCAGCAAGAGGTCCAGAATTGCCCGGTACAGCGGACGCCACGGATATGGGTGGATCTGTTTTGTCATCACATGATCAGTCTGCATCTATTGATGATGGGCTAGGTTCAACTATTATTGGCCAATCGAATCAATTTCGTTCTGAGGATCCTAATATTGGAACGTCTGTTAATATGGATCAAGAAGCTGAAGAAATAACTGTTCTTCATCCTGACCATCCACTGATGCAAAGATTCCAGAACAAACTAAAGGAGCAGTTGACCCGACATCATCATAGGAATGGAATTGATAAAAATTCATCGAATATTTATGATGTTTTTATAATCAGTATTTTTATAAAATTTCTATAAAGAATTGACCTTGAACTGCGTGAGTTGACCGAAGATGTAAAGAAACAAAACAGCGAACGAGAGGAGTTGGGTGTAAATCTTTATGAAGTTCAACAAGAACTTGGACGCCAACAGGCTAATCTAGAAGAACAGCACGAGGTACTAGCACGCTCCTCTCAAAATAGAAAAAAGATGGAAGCTGAACTCGAAAATGAACGCGACGAATTCAATTCTAAAATGAACCAAATCAAGTAACTTAAATAATAATTTCTCGAAAATCATCTCAAACTAAATCATGAAAATCATGATAACAAAATAATTTAGTGCTGGAATCAAGCGAAATCAAGAATTACAAACTGAAAATGAGCTCTCAGCTGGTCGTTTGTTCGCAATTCAACATTCAAAGGAAGATGTTCGTGGTGATATTCAAGTCATGCGACGTGCCGCAGAAAAAGCAGATTCGGAATTGACTCAAGCTGAATTTGATAAACAGCGTCAGGATATGCTTGTAAACAGGAAGAGTTAATTATCTGAATTATACCAACGTTTACAGTTTTTGTCTGGTTACTATCTTTGAAAACTCTACAAAGATTGGAGGAGAGGGCAGATCAGTTGCGTCAAGAAATAAATATGTATAAAATGCAAACTAAAGCCCAAAAATCTGAAACAAATGCTATCAGAGAGCAAATAACTGAAGCAAAAACCGAGATTGAATCGATTGAATATGAAAAGAAACAACTTTATCAACAGTGGAATACGTCACTGATTGGACTCAGAAGAAGAGATGATGCGCTCATTATTGCAAAAGAATCACTCACTGAGAATAGAAAAAAAGTTCGAAATTTAGATACTGAGATTGAAGGATATAAACGGTCAGTTCAAGACGAAGAAGATAAAAATGAAAAAAATACAGGAAATTGTTTATTTTTGTAAAACCAATCAATTTAGGGGGCTTTTAGCGGCTCAGCTTAAGCCTTAAGGGTAGTCAAGACCCAAGCCATTTTATTTTCGAAATCGATGTCGGAAAGATTCGGATCCGACATAGTAGGACTCTAAAATAGCATGAAGCCATCTTCAATCAATTCTGGGTCGATCTAAAAATTCGTCGTTCCATTTCAGAGTCGTTGTATGTCGGATCCGACTCTTTCCGAGGTTGATTTCAAAAATAAAATGACTTGGGTCTGAACTACCCTTAAAAATAAACAAAAAAAGTTCTTCTGAATCGTGTGGAACATGATATCGAACAAACTAAAAAGAAGATTGGTGAAGCTAAAAAAGAACAAGCTCAACTTCAACAGAAACAAGCATCTTACTCTAGAATCTTAAGTGAAAATGAGGCGACACTTGCTCGATCTCATGGTGAAATGAGTACACTTGAAGTTCAATTGGAAAATCTTCGAACTGTTTTAGAAAAGGACACGGCAGAGAAGATTCAATTAGAAGAACGGCTTGCCAGTGAAATGAGAGAAAAAATGGGACATGAAATTGCAGCGAGTTTCACAGAAAAAATGACTCAGGCGCTGGCTGAAAGGAGACAAGCTGCCGAAATGGAAGTCACAAAATTGAGCAATCTTGCTGCTATAGACACTCTCAAAATAACCGAAACTGAAGCTGTTATTTGGGAATCAAAAGAAAAATTGAAAGCACTCGATTTGAAAATCGAAGAGCTTAATAAGGGTGAGTCCTCATTGATATGTTGAATCATAAATTATGATTCATAATTCATGGTTTCAATAAATTAATATACATTTTCAGTGATAAATGAGAGTGAGCTTGATATAACTCGAATGCGAGCAGCGATTGAACGCAAGCAGACTACTGTTGATCAAATGAATAAAAAACTCGATCAGCTGATGGCCACTAGTGGCGGTGAAGAGCTTGGTCCACTTGAAGTTGAAATTGCTTCTCTCAATAAGACTATTGAACAAATGGACAACGAAATTAACGAAATAGAAATATTTTGGCTGAGGTGAGACTTTTAAATTTATTGGTCATATCATATAAAAATTAATCATATGAATCAAGACAACAACACGAATTGGTCAAACTCAATCAAGAAAAAGATCAAAGAACAAAGAGCGTAAAAGTTCTAACCAAAAAAGTTACAATTTTGGAACAGAAAAAACTTCGTGTTAAAAATGAAATCGATGGTCATAAGTAAGTCCAATTCATTTATAAAACAATTACTAACCTAAAAGTAAAGTCAAGAATATCGTCAAGTCCAGAGATCAATTCAACTGTTGCGCAATCAGCTGGATAAAGTTAATACTCTGCTTCATATGGAAGAGAATAATCAAGATCAGCTCGAGCAAGGTAAAATCCTACGTCAACCAAATATTTCACAGCCCGAATAACATCACACTGATAAAAAATAATATTACATATAAATTATATATGATATAATATATGTTTAGATAATAAGCTACAAGAAGTTGAATTTATTGCTGAATTGAAGGAGTTAGAACATAAAATTCTCGCCCTGCAAGAGCGTCTAGAACAGATTAATCAAGAAAAGAGCCATTTACAAAATGAGTTAATCGAAACCGAAAGATTAATTTTGCTTTGGGAGAGAAAAACTCAACTTGCTCGGGAGACAATTGCCGCAGTCGATTCCGAAGTTGGTCAAGGCGAAATAAAATCGATGAGAGCAGAAATTCATCGAATGGAGTTGAAGTTCAAAGAGTTAAAATTGGCTCAAGAAACATTAATGAAAGAAATGGAGTATTCTGTTTGTCGACGAGAGAATATTCAAAATAGAGCCAAAACTTCTAGTGCACCCACTAAGGGAAACTTTATCAAGAAAATTCAAGACCTAAAACGAAATATTAGGCAATTGAAGGGTGGAATAAGCCAAGCAGATGAAGCTATTCAAATAATGAGAGCTGAACAGTCGAAATTATCTGATGGACTTCAAGAAATTCAATTAGAAATTTCACAAGGTGAATCTGGCCAAAATGAAATTAACTCACAACTTAAAAGAATGAAAAATCAAAAAGATATTAATCTACAAGAACTAGTTATAAAACAAAATCAAGCTAAAGAATATCAAAAGGTAACCAGAATCATAAATTTTCCCAAACAACTCAAAACAAGTCAGCTGTTCCAAAATTGACTTCCATCCCTTTTGGCGGTCAGACTAAACCTACCATGAAGGTCTCGTAGACAGCTTTCTAAATACATCTTTAGCTATGTGATAAAAAATACAAACAAGTATCACGTGATCCCGATCATTTGGCTGGTGAACTTGAAAAAGTTTCTGAAAAATTGAATTCGTTGAACTCTGTTGTAGATTCGTTGCGCGATCAATTCCCAAATGAAACTGTCGAGTTACAAAAAGCAAACGACATCCTCACTATGCAACACAGAATCTAATATTTTTATATATAATAAACTATTTTTATACACTTCTATTAAATACTGTTATTACTGTAAGAGAAATTATGTGGTTAGGATAGAATTGGGTTTTGCTGGGGTTAGGAGGGCCGTGGCATCACTGATCCTAGAATCATGAGTCATATGATATTACCTGTTATATTCTGAAAGAGCATTTGATACAACTTTTGTTGTATATAACTTTTTATAGCAATTATTTATATTCAATTATTTATATTCGAAAAAGCCATGTCTTGACTAGAAACATTTTCTTAGCCTTTCACATATGAATTCAGTTAATGTGTTTGAGGAACTAAATTTGAAGATTAAAAATGTAGGAGTTATGAAGATATTTGATGCTAAAAAGCATTGGTAGTAAGAAATAATTTTTAGAGAAAGTTCCGACCCATTTTATCCCTTCAATGGGTAATCGAGTTTTGCAAATTGCAGTCCGACATCAAAGGTGAAGTCAAAATTTTTGATTCTAGTGAAAACAATTCTAAGTAGACACAAATATTTCAATTATTTATATAATGTAACGATCATATTACGTAATTGGCTCAAAACGTTTGCGAAATTAGATAGAAAACTTTAACTTGTTCAATAGGCTGCCTAGATGATGCCCTTTTGACGGCGATGTTGTAAGGAAATGATGAAAATCTCTTAATCCTCTCGCATCTGACTAATTCGGTATTTTAGTCTAGTTGAAGCTTACTCATCGATATGAGTCATCATATGAATCATCATTCGACTCATTGGTACTATAAACGGCTTCATCGATTCCGATAATTTCATTCTTTGCGGGACCAACTGTAAAGAGAAAAGTTTCAAAATGGAAATTCAAGAACAGGCTATTCATAGGCCTGATCTTGTCTTTCTTGATGAAATTATGGTCGAATTAGATGAGATAGAGGAGGAAAATGACCTTATCGAACAGGAAAATTGGGAAAACCGGTTAGTATTCGTATTATTACGGTATAATTGTTCATAAATTGTCTCGATTAAACCAGAGTAAAATCCAAACATTTTTGAAAAAATCCGAAAACTCATGCGTGAGTAAGAATCGGAAAAACCCCTCAAAAAGGCGCCGAGTACATTGGTTCAAAAGGCTAGCTTTCTCGAAAATTAAATCAATGAGAATATAAATTTAGAATGGATGCTCGATTGGATGATGGATGGGAGGCGATCGATGATTTGGATCCAATGATGGGTGGATGGTGGGACGATCACAACAGAGGATTAATGGATCTTCATCAACTCAGGAACGTTGAAAACTATCACGTGCAAATTAAGCTCGAGTAAAACCTTTTTCATTCAACTTATCAAAGAGATTTATTTGGCGATGATCAAGATATGGGAGTTTTTCATGGATTCGATCATCATATGGCAGGTAAATTTTTGAAACAAACTGAAATTTAAAAACGCTGACTTCAACCAATTCAGGTCAGAATGAATGGAATGACAATGCTCACCTTCAACGACAACGTGTTCAACAAATCGCGTCAAAAATTCCAACTGTTATACTTCAGGAATAGTTCTAAAATGAGCTTTTGTTCGAGAGTCTCATCCAGTATAAATTCTTCTTACATAAACATGTCTCACAACTATTCAAGGAATCTCCCACACTTCAAATGTATTTGGCAATCCAGACAAATAATTTACCAAAATTGAAGGAAGCGATTGAAAAAGGAGCTGTTCTAGAAAATGAATTTCAATCTTATCGTTTGATGGATATGAATGGTCTCCGAGATCGTGATGGAGAAGCAGAAAATCGAAATCCAGTTAAAAATCCGTTGGAATATGCTCTTGGTAAGAAAATATGTTTTTATACAAATATGTTTTTTATACAAATTTATTGTTTTCTAGATTGTGTCACTTTGAACTCACTTCGAGACCGGGTTCAAAACTTTGAAGATTTCAAAAACCGACTTTACAACGATACTTCAAAATTTTTATTCGAAAAATATCCCCATTATGTCACCAAAAAATATGTGAAAAAGGAATTTTTTTAAATAAAAGAAATCGAATTCTACATCGATATTTAAAAAAATATCAAAGTTGACAACATTTCTCGATTATGCTCTTCAACTGATTCGACAAAATAATCGTCGAAATAATCCGAATCCACCAAACGAAAACGAAAATCGTCAACTGAGATTCAAACTAGCTGATTTATTCAACGAAAACTTTTTTGATACTATGAAACCAGACGCAAAACAACGATGTGTTGAACGATTATTTGAAGCCATGTTTGTAAGTTCCTGAAGTTTTTTCGATTTAAAAGTTTAAACGCTCTTGTAGTTTCCTGTTGAAATGAAGAACATTCGACATCTTGATTTCTTTATTGAAAATGGAATCAATATTGGAACATATCGAGTTGAAAATGGATGGGGAGAAGCAAAAACTTTGACAGAATCAGTTTTAAATGATTTTCTGTTGAAGATAAGAGGCGCCTTTTCATACGTCGTTGCGCGTACTCAATTAATGCAGTCAAATCAGATCGGTTTTCGCAACAGAATAAGGTAAAAATTTCAGAAAAATATTCGAAAAGTAAGTCGAGTAAAAAACAATTCAGCCGACATAATCGATCAGGTGGTACAGACTGGCCATCCGAACACCGGGAATTGTTCCTGTCCAACTACAGATTGCCGATTAAGAAATTGATGAAACAAAATATCAGTATGGATGTTGAGATACATGGAACGGGACAGCACTTTTGGTTTGAGACAGTTGAAGTTATCATTTTCGACCACTTCTATGAATCCCATTAAAAAGAATTTCGAATAAATCTTCGTAGTGATACCTTTCTCAATCATACAACTGAGTTGCTTATTCGATGTCACCAAAAGCAGGAACAAATTCGAAAAAGTCTTGATGACATTCACTTGACCCAGCCAGGTCAATTGGCAAAACTCCAAGATGATTATTTGAAGATAAGTGAGATAAATCGACTCCTTGGCGATGCTATTGAGGTAATTTTTATGGTCTTAGGTGATGATTTCAACTGTTTATTCAGGGTGTATTGGAGAATAATGTCAGACTTGGGCTAAAATTGGGCAATTATCACTATTGTCATTTAATCATGGCGCTAGCTCAATTTGGGATATTGAAGCACAATCGATTTCTCAGAAAAGAAATAATCCTTGGTAAGTTTTAAGCGAAGATTTTCCGTATTTCATAATTTGTGGTGTTAAGGTTTGGTGCTACGATCTCGAAATGAGATGCAGTTAAAAATAGACTACTCCGATGGACTCGATATAGATCCTGTCGACTAAACCAACCCCGACCCAAGTGGCTGCTTAAATAGGCTTCATTCTGTCACGATTGCCTCACTGACTTCAATTAACCGGGCAAATATTTCCTTCCTATGCCGCAAGTTCAAAAAACTTTTATAGTTTCCCTCTTCGCCCACTTATTCCAATTTCAATCCACCTGCGCAATCCTAAACACACCTACGCAAAGGTTGATTCCATTCGTGACTCGTCATTTCTGCAAAAGATAAAATTGGACTGTTAAAAAACGTTGTTTATATTAATTTGTTTAGATGAAAATATGATAAAATGGGAGAAAATTGATTTTTGGGTCGTTCCGATGATTTCGATCGGAATGTGCCTCTTGTCTGAAGTTATTGACAAAATTATTTTGGCGATTTTATTTTGCATCTTTGCTTCAATAAAAGTGCAACAAAACCAATTTGGGAATCAGGTACCTAAACAAATTTATAACAAAACATCGCCGAAGAGTTTCGAGATGACTTATGTCCCATTTTAGCGTGTGTTCCGAATAAATCGGCGCTTATTGCCAAGAAAACAGAAAAAATTGAAAAAACTAAAATTCGAATCGGCGGAGCGACAATCGAGTGACTCGAGTAGGATTACGCCCACGCACAATGATAATCATTTATTGACTGTTGATTCTCATTCGCCTACGCTTCAAAATCCTCATCCACGCGACAAGAAAAGTATTTTGACTTTACCCTTGAAGGTACATTCAATCTTATCAAATTGACAGCCAATAGGAGTACGAGAAATTTCGAATTCGACTTCAGTCAAATTCCTAGCTAGAAAAACTATTTTAAGCTTCACGATGACTCAAAAGACGATGTTGATTCGATTCATTCATTTGATTTAAATGAAAGTGTATCTCGCATAGTCACGAATGTAATTGACGGATTTCACGATTTTACACAGGATGATATAAGGAATGTTTGAGATAACTTTCATCACCCTTTCGCCGGACAAGCCGATTTGATCAAGACTTCCTTATTCATTAAAAGTCTAAATTGTGATGACGAATTCGACGATTTGGATACTCAAATAAAAAGCCTCTTAACGCAATGGGGAAACGAGGAATATGATTTGTTCAAGAAGGATATGAATAAAATGAAAATTCAAGAGAATGGTCGTTATCTTTCAGGTGCCATATTTTTTGCAAAAAACTCACAACAAGCTACCCTCAAAAATGATTTTAATTTTAGACACTGAAATTGAAAAGTGGAAATCAACCAATCAGTCGCGACAACAATTGCCGAACGGATAATCCTTCCTACATCGACACCTAGTGGTGAATTTCAGCGTAGCCCTGGGTGTGCAACTTACGTTGATACACGAAACTTTCCTGCTGCTTATTCAACTTTTCCCCTTAAAAGTAGAAGGATGACTAATCCTCTCCATGATGTCAAAGTCACGTGGTTCACAAATGTGTCCGAAGCACAAAATTTTACCTAATTTATATATATGCAAAAAGGGTAGATGACCAGTGCGGCAAATTCCTTTGAAGCTCGCCAAGGGATGCAAAGTCTCCGCTGGACAGGCTACCCTTATAAAGGCCGATTTCAGATTAAAAGAAAATATTGGTTGACGCCATAAATATTAATATGAGATTTGCCTTAATAGAAATGACCGCCCGGTGCGGTTATCTTTACATCGCCCACTGTTTTTCCGATTTGTTTGGAACATTTTTTGAACCGCGGTTCGGTTCTTGAAACATCACGGTTAGACTTCGACCAATCCCCGTCCCGAATTCCCACCTGACTCACATCGATTGGATTTTTTTATATTCGAGAATTTTTCACGAATTATTCATAAGGAGACAAATGCACAGAACCATGAGAGCAGTTTTAAGGGACAGTCTTTATGGACCGTACCCTTGAATTAAAGTTGAATATGGCCGCACCATGACCGACTGGTCGGAAGTCGGTTCATTTTCCGGTTTTCCAGTTTTCTCTTTCGGCTCTACCTCAAATAAAAGTTGTCTAGATTAGGCAAGCACCAAATTCTTCAAAAAAATTGTTCAAAATCCCTAAATTAACTCCCTCCCAAACCCAACCCGTCCTTGTACTTTTTTC
Source organism: Oikopleura longicauda (assembly GCA_004367895.1). NCBI lineage: Eukaryota > Metazoa > Chordata > Appendicularia > Copelata > Oikopleuridae > Oikopleura > Oikopleura longicauda. The sequence continues at coordinate 92,038 of SCLD01122667.1, forward strand.
TATTCCGTCTGTGTGTTATCTCCATTTCTTTACTTTTTAAAGCATTTTTGCCTGACTCAAATTACTGTATCTTCATTTAAGATGGTTAAAGTACTCGTTGCCGGTGATGTTTTAGGCAGAATTGACCTTTTATACAGGTTTGCAAAACCAAACCTAACCCACATTTGAACCTTATTTCTAGTCGTATAAAGAAGCTTCAATCGAAAGGCCAAAATTTCGCCTGCGTATTTTGCGTGGGTGCATTTTTTCCAAATGACAATTCTGACTGTCCCGATTGGAATAAATATAAAACTGGCGAAGAAACAATTCCTCTTCAAACTTATATTCTTGGTCCATCTACTGTTTCAGAATCGCGGTTTTACGCTGGTTTAGACAATGGGGGAGATTTATGCGAATTGATCACGTGTCTTGGTAGATGTGGACTTTATAAAACTTTGGACGGACTCAGAATTGGATATTTGAGCGGGTCAAGTAATAAAAATGACCAAAATTATGCTGTTCAAGAAAATGCAAATCTTAAATTCAAAAGTTTAATTAACCCAAACGACTCTACAGGTATTTTAAAAATGTCAATATTTTAGTTGTTATTCACAATTTACTTTTATGAAGATTATTTTCAGTGGATATATTTATTTCGTCATCTTGGCCAATGGGAATTTCAAATTTGGGAAATTCACCGGATGATCCAGCATTATTAGAAGCCGGAAATATTGATGTAGCACGATCATCAAGAGAGCTCAAGCCAAGGTGAGAAATAAAACACCATAAATTGTCTCTACGTTTGTTTTTAGGTATCATTTTTCTGGATCAGAGTGCAAGCATTATGAACGTCGACCATACAAAAACCATACTCAATTGCCGAAAATTACTCGATTTATTGCGTTGGCAAATGTTGGAAATAAAAATAAAGAAAAATATCTTTATGCATTTAATATTAATCCAGACGAAAGTATTTCAAAAGTCCCAGATGATGTAACACAATGCCCTTTTCCGGAAGAAAAAAATGAAAAAGTCAAAAAAGAACAAGGTTGTTGAAGAGTAGTGGGTCGGCGATAATAAAATGATTTAGGAAACTATCGTTGGGCACTACCAAATGGACCAGAAATAACAGATGATATGGATGATCCTGATTTTGTTGAAAGAAAAAGGCGACAACAACAAATAAGATCAGATATTCGAGAAGGAAAAAGACAAAAAAGGGAGGAAGGTGATTGTTGGTTTTGTTTAGGTGGAGAACACGTGAGAAAACATATGGTGGTGTCGGTCGGTCATCATTGTTATGTTGCACTTGCACGTGGTGGTGTTAACAGTCAACATATTCTTATTTTACCGATTCAACATCATCAAAGGAATCGATCCAACTTCAAAAATATTTCCGATTTTAAGGAGGTAGATATCCGTTGCGCGCCATAGTCTGTTTTTGAAACTTTTTTGTCAAATTCTGATATTTGAATATTTTCATGAATTTTTCTTCACAGAATCGTATGAACTTGAAGTGATCATTTCAAAGTTCATTAACAATACCAGATGATGTTGCAAATGAAGTTGAAGAATATAAGAAAGCGTTACGAGAAATGTTCAAAGCGCGTGGGTTAACAACATTTATTTATGAGAGAAATTACAAAACAGATCATATGCAGATTCAAGTCATTCCAATTCACAAGAAATACAAGGAAAGGTTTATAAAAGTTATTATTTCCACAGATTGATATGGTTTCTAGAATAGACACGTTGCTATACAATTAATTTTGATATGTTCGGCAACAGGGGCACTTCGGATATAATTTGCACCACGGCTAAAGGATGTATTCAAATCACTCTTTTTACAAAATCAAAATGCGACCAATAGTTCCATTCAAGAGTTCATTTTTGACATGAAATTCAGTTTGTATATGATTTTGAAACTGACCGAGACGATTGTCACATGACCTTTGACATTTGTAATGATGTGTGTGTCCATTTTAGACCCTACTGGGCAAATTGAAAATGGACACCGATACTGTACTTCTGATTCCATCACTGCAAAGTCGTTGCAGCCAATAAGATCGTTAGATTTTGACTCACAATGAAGATAAGCTCTTTGACAACAAGATGTTAGAGCAAGGTAGTTTACTTTGTTGAAATCGGATTGATAACAGATACCATAATAATTATTTGTAATGAAAGAATATTCAATAAATGTGTTTTCACTTATTTGATTTTCATTCTGATATGTTATATCAATAATATTAAATACGTAATAAATACATATTAAATATAATATAAGAACATGATGCAAATCTGATCTGAACTGAAAGCCAACCTTGGCATTGTTTCAAATTCAAATAAAGTACAAACAGTTTTCTTTTTTCGCTGTATTAAATTTCAAAATATTATACAAATATTTCAAGCTGGCTTCAGACTTTAGACTTATCCAAAGAATTAATGCATATTTCGATTGGTAATTATGGTGAACCCTAACGCAATACGAAATATCTTTTTTTTCGATTTGATGACAAACCGGGTGTTATCACAACGTTCCTTTATCTGATTTCTTTCTAGATTAAATTCCAGAACATCTTTACAATCAGCTAATGTGATATTTTGACAAGCAAGTTTTGTGAAATCCAAAACTTCGTTCAATTCAAGTAATCGGGTTGTTGTAGCTAATTAAAATCGGGTTTCAGAAGAAATTGTTTTCAATTATTTTAATAATTTCAATTAATAATTTCAATTTTAATTGATTATAATATTTGACTCAAGTTTGTTAGATAATTTCATTATTTTTAAACCATAACTGTTTTAGTTTTGGTGGTTGTTTCAGGATCAATAAACAATATTTCTTGCTCTCCCCATGAGCACGCCTTTTTATGTTCATTTTATAAAACATTATTTTAAAGATCTTATAGGCGTCACAGATAGTTTTCTGGAATACTCGTTAACCGATTGATAAAAATCAAACACTTGACGTTGCAGAAGTGTAGAGTGACCTTCAAGTTTCATATAAATCGGTTCACGGTATTGAATGACGACAGTCCGTGACACTTAAATGCCAACTATTGATATTTTTGGAGAAATCATGAACTTTTTCTTTGATAATTGAATTAATAATAAAATTATTTCTCTCATATCCGGAATAATTAATATAAGATAATGACCTCTTGAAGCAACACATTTCAAAAGCGTTGGAAAAAGTTGGACAAGGAAGAACAGACAAAAACGGATACCCTATTGAAATTGATTTTAATGAACTCCCTATGCTTGTTCATATGAGGTAATTTAGTTTTCATTTTTTTGCACACACTATCCTTAAAATTTAGATCAGCTGTACCAGGTCCCCGAACACCATTTTTTGTATGTGAGCTAGAAGATGGAACACGGTAAGTGCATCGTCACGATGAAAACTAAAGCGACGTGTCCTTAATTCAGACTTCTGCACCGTGTCCGTGGAGGCTTCCCATTGAACTTTGGACGAGAAGCAGTCTGTGAACTCATCAATAAAGCTGAAAAGGGAGATTGGAAAAATTGTGTTGTCAGTGATGATCAAGAGGAACATTATGCATCGAAATTTCGAGAAATTTTCGAAAAATTTGATCCTTTTTTGAATGCAGATGATTCATCCAGTGGGGATGAAGAAGATGAGATAACAAATGGAAATGAACCAAAATCTATTCAAGCATAATACTTGCAAATTAAACCACTGCCACAACTTTGTCACCATGAATTCACTTTTGTCACATTTGTTTTTTTTTTTAATTATTTGTTTAGATTTGATGGAAAAATTAGCAAATGACAAAGTTAAATTAAAGAGAGAAGAAATGGCAATTCGAGCGGCGATTATTAAACGTGAAAGGGAAAAAAATAATCCTGATTCAAATATACTGCCACAATAATAATAAGGGTCGAGGGTTGGCGACGCTGAGAAACTTAACCTCAAAATTTCTGAAAACCTCAAAGGTCAAACTATTTGTTTTAGATGTTGATATGGGTGACGTTATCACTTTTAACGATACAAATATCAGGCGAAGAACAAATTCTATCTCGTAAAAAACGTATTGATGAAGTTAATGAAGATTATGATGATAAGGCTTTAGAAGTTGAAGAAAATCATAAAAAGATTCATGAAGAAGCAATTCAAGAAGCCGTTAATAGAGCACAAGAAATAGCTAAAAAACAACATGACGATGCCGTCAAAGCTGCTCATGATCCTGACGCGAATCCAGAACTACATGAAGAAGATTTTACTTTTGAAATGATTGATTCGGAAGTATTGGGAAGTGAAGAATTGAAAACAGAAACAAAAACTCAAACTGAAACCGTTCACCATAAGATGGAAATTGAAATCGATATTCCTGTGATGGATAACCCAGAAGACGTAGCAAAGAAAATTCATGAAGCTATTCATAAATCATCTCATGACTCTAGTTTGATAAATAATGCAATTAAGTTCAATCAAGAACTACGAAATACAAGGAACAGGTCATTTCGGCAAGACTGAATTGAGATATTTTAAGGGTAGTTCATGTAAGATAACATTCCACTTTCAGAATCATAGGCGGAGTCCGCTTCTCTCCAATGCGAGCAACATCAAACCGAAATCTCATATAAACTACCCTTAAATCGGATTATAATTATTGACTCAAATTAAAGACCGAATGTTATTACATCTGAATCTGAAGATATTGATGAAGACATTCTACAAGAAATGACTCCTGAAGTGAAATTGCGTAATGATTATCAGGCTTATTACAAAGGTGTTACAGTGACCCAATACGCAAATGGTATTGATCATTTGGAACCAGAAGATTTAATTGGCGATGATCTTTCTTCCAAATTATGCCTCGATTTATGGATAATAAATGGAATAGTGACAAAAGGTTGTACCACTGACTGGCGCGAAGATCAACGTCCATGGTGTAGTTTGGATGCGATATTTCAAGGCAAATTCATATTTTGTCCAGAAACTGAAGAAGAGAAAACTTCAAGAGAAAATAAATTGAAGGCAAAGACACTTTTCCAAGAAGGAATTGGAGAAATGAATGGATGGGATATCAGAAAATCCATTATAAGAGGCGGATATGAAAAAGCTGTTGAATCGCTTAATCTCGGATTCGAAGAAGCGTCAGGCTTTATAGCTTTTTTCAAACTAATGGGTTATTTTACTCCTTTGAATATTAAAGAAGCAAGGCAATTGGCCGAAGAAGGAGCAACCAAAGGACAGCCTGTTGATCAGGACGTTATAGCATTCATGCACGCTCTTGGAGTTGGATACGAAGCAAATCAAGCTAAAGCTATTCTTAACTGGACTTTTGGTGCACTAGGATACGTTTTCATATTAATTTCATGTATTAGAAAACTTAAAAGGTTTAAGATTACAATCTTGATATCGATGGTATGTTGAAACGAAATATAAGGTGGATCAGTTTTGGCAAATATGGCACTTGGATATCGTTATTCGAGAGGGATCACAGTTGCAAAAAGTTGTCCAAAGGCACGTGAGCATTATCAACTTGTAGCTCGTGTAGTAATAGAAGATTTGACTTATGCCGGTGGTAATGCAAAACAAATGCTTCCAATAAATCAACTGAGTATGGCAAATCTTGACGAATCTGGCATCATTGATACGGATATGCTCAATTATTGGGAACTGTTATTTAATCAAGGTACTTTTGTTGACGCTTTGCGTTAAAATCTAGCATTTAATTAGGAAATAACGAGGCTGGATATAAACTCGCTGATTTATATTTGACAAGAGGTTACGAACCAGATTTTCGAAAGGCGGCAGATATTTTACGTCAACTTTCGTCATTGATGCCACAGGCAGCTGCTAGATTAGGACGATTGTTCATTGACGGTCGCGGTGTTGGTGGAAAGGATTATAATCTTGCTTATAAGTATCTCAAACAGGTTTTTTCAGTCAATTGTTTTCATACATCTTTTGAAATTAATTTTTCAGGCAAAAGATCAAAAGGATCCAATGGGAATGACATTTTATGGAATTTTATTTCAAGATGGTTACTGGGTTGACAGAACATCAAAACTGGAAATCTTCAAATTATTTCAGGATGCGGCGAAAAATGCAAATCCAGAAGCCCAATATAGAGTTGGTCTTTCATACTTGACTGGTTATGGAACTCCGATCGATGTTAACCAAGGTAATTTATAAAGACATAAATGCAGTTTATATACTTCTTTTATTAAGCCGTCAAATATTTACAATTGTCTGCTCAAAATCGCAATATACGAGCTATTTATAAACTTGGCGAACTGCATCACGAAGGTTATTATTATATTTATATCTCGCTGACCAACTAGGCATAATTTCAGGAAAACGTGTTCCAAGTAACTGTGAAATGGCGATGGAAATGTACAAGAATGTTGCGGAAAGAGGAAGCTGGGCTCGGTTCTTTATGCAAGCTGGAAATCAGTATAAAAATGTAAGATTTGATTGGGTTTCCTTGATTTTAATTGACTGAATAAATTTAAGGAACATTTTCAATCCGCCTACATGCTTTACTCGGTTTTGGCTGAACTTGGATACTCCACCGCCCAGACAAATGTTGCCGAACTTCTAGAAAATCATGAAATTAATATAAACGGAGAATCTGCAATTTATCCACGTGCATTGATGCATCTCCAACGAGCTGCCGAACAAGGAAATTATCCTGCACGACTCAAGGTATAATCTATCAAGACATCATAAATATTTATTGAATAATTTTAGGTTGGTGATTACACTTATTATGGAAATGGAATCGAAGCAGATCCGTCAAAAGCAGCATATCATTATAGAATAGCAGCTGAAGAAGGAAGTCAAGCTCAAGCATTTTTTAATTTAGGATGGATGCATCAACATGGTATTGGACTTGAAAAAGACAAACCACTTGCTAAACGATATTACGATAATGGTAAGTTCTGATAGATTATTTTCACGCGCCAAAATCGCAACTAGTCATTGAAAGCAATTTTGCTAATGCCTTTGAAAGTTCTGCTGGTTATAGATTTGTACCCTTGGGCCGTGGCCGTAACTCTACCCCAGAGCCAATCTAGAAACACGTTAATTTATTTTTAGCAATGGCTGTTCATCCAGACGATGCAATGATTCCATGTTCATTGGCGTTATTATCTCTTATGACAGAAGATTATCGTACCTATCTTTCCGGTGCTTTTGATGGTCTAACCGCTCAATATATGAGTGCAACCCTTTCAGATTTAGTTGAAACATATGTTGGACCCGAGTGGGATTTATACCTAGGGTGTTTCCTTTTATTTATTTTAACTTTCGTGGTCGCTTTTAGAAGGCAAAATTAGAAAGTGTGCTAATGCTTACGCCAGCAATATTCTAGAGCTTGTATACGGGGTTCCAAATGAGGTTTCCCGCAGGGCTTTAAACTAGTTATAAAAGACCGACTCCAGAATCCGAAATTCTTCCTTTTGAGTCTTCTCTCGATGCCATAATTCTTCAAATGGCGTCAGAAAGTGTATTAGCAATGATTTAGAGATGCCAAATAATAAACTTCAAAGACCTTTCTACAATTACTAGGGATTTCACCTAGGACAAATTTTATCTAGGGACTGCACGTCAAATGTGTCTTTTTCTTCTGATTTCTGTTTAAACGACTTCTGTTCTTTCAATTTCCAATAACGATCATTTATGGTCATTTACGATCACCCGTTACTAAAAACATCAGTTACGGACCACTCTACACTCTGTGTCAGCATTCTTGTTTCCAACTCAGATGAGCCAACATTGGTGACAGAGTTGGTGACATGATTTTGGCAGAGTTACGATAAAGAGAAAGTGTTTAAGACATTAACTTTCGCCACTTTTTCGCCACGTTTCCTTTATTTCAAACTAATTCTGTAATGTACAAAATATATAAAACCATAAAATTATGTATGATCTTCGAAAAGTTTAATCATTAAGTAGGTAAATACCCTGACCGGTTCAAAATTTCGAAATTCACTTTTGCAAATTTATCAGGTGATAATTAATGGTAATCTGAAGTTCAGACTCTGAACAGATGTTTGCATAAAAATATATTTTGTGTTCGTTCTATCCGAATAGTACATGGATCAGCGATCACCTAAATATTGAACCGGGCCCAGTGACAATTATTCCAATGGCAATAAAACGTAAAAATGTCGGACATAAAATGCAGTTTTCTCTTATTCTTCGGGTCTTTTGCTTTTCCACCGTCGGTTTGGGTCTACAAATTATTTTATTTAATAATTATAAATAATAATTTATGATAAATGTGCAAATTTCCAATATTTGAGGACCCCTAATCGATGGATATCGTTTACTGGCACGGAGAACATCTTCTATTGAACTCATTCTCTAAAACACTGCCGAAAAAAGTGATCTATTGCCCGATTAAAATATTAATTATGGTTTTTTGCTCTTAGACTTAATAAAGATTAACGCTATTCAGACGGCATTTCGTGGCAGTGATAATGATACAGTAAGAACGCTGAGCAGATTTTCTAGAATATTATGTCCGAGACCGGAAGTCCGGTCCAAATTGACCGGACCCATACCGGTCATACGGGCAATAATCGCCAAGATGGATTCGGACTCTCAGAAAATGGTGACGTCATCATCACAGCAACAACGACCTCAAGTGGTCAACATCAATATAGACATAAAATGAGGCCTCCTTCACAAGCAGCATTTCAACGTGTAAAAAACTGTTATCCGAAAATGTCAAAAAAAGAAAAAAGATTTGATCCATCAAAAGCGATCATCCCACGTTTGATGTCAGATGAGCCAATGACAATCGCAATCAACCCAAATTTGCCTCATCAAAAACTTGATTATTTCCAAGGTAGGCCCTCCCCCCTTCCAAAAATGGCCTTTGATTTTGAAATTTATTTTAGATGGTGAATTATTAATAGAAGCTGTTCAAAGTGGAAAAATTGATCAAGTTGAATTTCTTCTGAGCATAAAATCTCTAGATGTGAATTATCGCCGAGTGGCGACAGGTCAGACAGCATTGATGTATTGCAAATGTCCTCACATAGCTAAATTACTTCTGAAACAAGGAGCTGGTGAGTGCCCAATTTATATAAATCATTCATTTTATTTTACAAATTGTAGATGTGGAGGTTACCTTCGCACATGATACCGAGATAACCGTAATTATAGATCCTAATTTACAAAACCGGATGGGAAATACGGCACTTCATTTCGCTGTCGCCGGATCAAATTATCAGCTGGTTCAAGTTCTTATAACTCGTGGAGCTTCCAAACGAATAAAGAATCATTATTCCCAGGGAATTACTCCCTGTCAGGTGCCCAGCTCAAACTCATCTTTAATCGGAACCCTTCAAAGTCACAAAACCCATCAACCAAGTCGTATTCATTGGCCAATCAGCTTTCAGCGACGTGCAACATTATCAGAAACATTATCAATTGATTTTGAAATGATTGGAATAGTGAATCCTGAATGGGGTCACCACGTGATGATCGATTTCCCAGTCGAAGTAGGAATTGTCGATTCAAAACTAAATACAGTTTATTATTCCCGTTGCCGTCCTGACCATTTACCCCAAACTGGACAAATAAGTTACAAAATGTTCAAAAAAATATATTCACCACCAGTTGATCACTTGTTACGACGACCCTCAATCGATTTAAGAACAAGAATAACTGGAATAAGGCCTGGAGAATTAGACCAAATGGTGAGTTTTTATCTATCAGCTGTATCAAACCAACCCAGACTAAACTCCACACTTATGTTTCATTTTAGCCTCTTGCTTCTCAAGTTTTAGCCGAGGTTCGCCAAATAATTCAAGGAAAATATCTCGTTGGACATGCAATCGAACACGATCTTCTTGTTCTAGAACATTTCGGTCCCCCTTTTCAAGGAATCCGCGATACAAGCCAGTACCTGAGATGGAAAGGAAAAAAGATTTCTCTTAAAAAAGCAGCACAGCATTATCTTCAAAAAACTATTCAATCTGGCAAGGAAATAGTTAGACTAGTCTTGATAGTCATCCTATCATTGAATTTAGTTTGAAAAAAAAAATATATGGTTTGAGATATTTTTCTGATATCATGGCAAATGATAAAAAGTCTAATTTCGTAAAGCACGGTGCACTTGAAGATGCTCGAACAACTATGGAATTATACTTATTATTTCAAGACGAGTGGGAATCTTCGGATGAGCCATTTCTGTTGCCTCCGAATCAAATTCGACAGATAATCGATGAATCATCAAAAGCAGAATCAAAAAGTGACGATAAAGAAAAAAATCATAATCGTGAAAATCATAATCGCGTAGGCGAAAACGTGAGCGTTGAGAATTCTCTTCAACCGAGTAGCTCGATAGTATCGAATGATATTGGACTTGAAGATCTAGAAAAATTTCCTGATTTGAAGTTGAATTAAAAACCATAATTAGAAACACCAAAAATGTGCTCTTAGCCTCTCCTTGTGTATATTAGTTTTCTTTCCTGATTTTTTGGTGTTCAGCAGCCGCTGTCAATCAAGACTGTTCCAAAGAACAATAAGTCTTTTTAAATTGAGTTGGCTGTACTACCCTTACTGTAGAACTTAGTCATTTGAGTCGAAGGTTTTTTATTCAACCCTTATTTATGCCTAAAATTGCTTTCACAAAGCAGTAATTATCATAATTACGATGGCTGCATATAGTTTTTCCTTTGATCTCAATTGAAAAATTGCTCTGTTTTATAAAAAATTTAAAAAGCATAATTAAGAAGAAGACGATCGGTCGTAGGCGATGCGGACAGTTCGGATTCATGTCAGATCAGTGGTCAAGGTAATATTCTCTCAACTTCTTCAAAATCAGACCCTACCTTGATTGTTTGATATTTGCATCCTCTGTAACTTCATTAAACTATTTTATAGCTGGTAGCAGTTCTGGCCTGTTTTGGAACTTTTATGTACATATGCTGGCCGAAGACCACTCAAGAATTTTTAAAAGAAACTGAAGATACATTTGATAGAGTACAGAAAAATGTTTATTCTAGATTTACGTAAGTTTTAAAGTTATATTCACTACATGAACAAACCATTACGAAAATTCAAAAATTCTGATAATTTATCAATTGAGGATTTAGGAACAAATTGCGGCTGGAAGATATCGATCCTAAAACGGCCGAAGGATTCCCAGTTTTGAGAAGTGATGGTGTTGGTAATATGGAACCCAAAGAATGGAATATTCCTCCAGGTCCCGGAGAAGGTGGTGTTGAAAAAGTTGTCCTTGATGATTCATTAAAATCAAAAGTCACTGCTGCCATTAGCGAATATGGTTTTAATATGGTTGCAGCAGGTATGGACACTTTTACACTCTGAGACTCAAAAAAGGAGAGGAGGGAGAAAAGGGACCTAATTCAATTTTTGTTTAGAAACTGTTTCATTAAACAGATATCCTGCTGATTTACGACACGAAGAGTGCAAAAGATGGGATTATTCTCCCGAATTACCTGCTGTTTCGGTTGTTCTAGTTTTTCATAATGAGGGTTGGGCCACACTGGTTCGGACAATTCATTCAGTTATTAATTTCACCCCAAAAGAATTGCTCGAAGAAGTTGTTCTTATTGATGATGGCAGGCAACGATTAGAGATTGATAGTTTTGACAAGAATGTCTATGGTCTTTATTTCTATTGAAGTATTCTTATATCATCTTAAATCGATTTAAAGTGTGAAAGAGCATTTGGTTAAAGGTGGACGTTTAGAAGAACATATTAAACAGTTCAATGGATTAGTAAAACTGTATCACAATGACAGGCGAGAAGGCTTAATCAGAGCAAGAAGCATAGGTGCGCGTCAAAGTGTTGGTTCTGTTCTAGTCTATCTTGATGCCCATTGTGAAGTTGAACCCAATTGGCTGCCACCTTTAATCCAGCCAATGGTTCATGGTATGTTTTTTATTCGGTATGCATTTTAGTTTGGGTTAAAACATGAATTTAGATTACCGAATATGCACAGTTCCATTGGTAGATGCCATCGATGGCGATACCTATGTTTTTTCACCACAAGCTGGTGGTGATGATAATGGATTCGCACGTGGGGCATGGGATTGGGACTTGCTTTGGAAAAGAATTCCGCTCACCAAACGTGAAAAGGTTTCATGACCTAATCTTTGTTCATTCCCTACTCAAATGTATTTAGGCTCGTCAAACACAAACAACAGATCCATATCGATCTCCTGCTATGGCTGGTGGTCTTTTTGCAATTTCTAGAAAGTTTTTCTTTGAACTTGGTCTTTACGACGAAGGTTTGGACATTTGGGGTGGTGAAAATTTTGAACTTTCTTACAAAATTTGGATGTGCCATGGTCAAATGCTCTTTGTTCCCTGCTCTCGAGTTGGTCACGTGTATCGCATGAAGGGATGGCGTGGGAATGGAACACCGTCCTATGTCAAAGGCAACTTTGTTGATCGTAATTACGTTCGAGTAGTTGAAGTGTGGTGGGATGAATATGCCAAATACTTTTATGAAAGAAAACCAGCCGCCAAACATGTCGATCCAGGTGATCTCACAGCCCAAAAAGCAATTCGGGAAAAACTTCAATGTAAATCATTCGACTGGTTCATGAAAGAGATTGGATACGATTTGCCAAAATTCTTTCCATTAAAAGAACCAGAAAATGTTGCGTATGGACATATCACGAATCAAGGAACCAATCTTTGTGTTGATGGGAAACATGGTGGTCAAGGTAAATTCCAAATTAACTCTCAGGCAGATCAACCCTTGATTTTTTTTATTCAGGCAACCAGCTTTCTTTGTCAAATTGTGGTGCTGAGTCTGAAGGTAAATGGCTTCTCACCTGGCATGAAGATATTCGTCCAATTAATCATGGTAAAAAAGCTCAAGATGCTCGAAAAGAGTGCTGGGATGGAACTGGCATCGGTAATAATATCGGTTTCTGGGAATGTCATACTCAAGGTGGGAACCAGCTCTTCAAATATATTCCTGACAAGAATCAAATATTTCATGTGCCATCCAATGGCTGTGCAACTGCAGATGAGGTTTGTCCGTGGGTTTGGGTTAAGAATAAAGTCCGTTATTCGAAAAATCTTGAAACCGTTATTAGTTATAGAAGCTCTGATCTACTTTTTTTTAGGAAAACAAAAAAGTTGTTATAAAGCGATGTTCTGATTCCGACGACAATCAACGGTGGACATGGGATGAGCAAAATGAAGACGTTATTAAGCGCGTTAATTCAAATATGCATGCTATTGTGGAACCCCCAGAACTCGATTACTTATCATAAGTGTTATTCTTCAAGTCCAAGGTATCGTTCAGATTTGTTTAGACTCTCCAAGGCTAAATATATCTGTTTGATATCAAATCAAAACAAGCGGTTTCGAGTGTTACGACCTTATAGCTGTATATTAGGTCTCTAGATTTTAGTGTTCCGGTGCCACAACATTTCCTTGAAGAGGAATTCAGCAAAAGCTGTTCGTTTAGCCCATTTGTCAGTATTCAAACCTTCCTTTGAGATTTTCGCCGATCAAATGCCTTACTTTCATTCTGTCACCTCAAATTCTTCTCTGACAGGTTTCTTTCTGATTATCCTTCAATTTGTTTTTCTGTGAGATTATAGTACAATAAATATAGTGCAATAACCAAAATGTAAAGTCAAATATTTTATGCAATTCCGTCAGTTGTATATTGTGCGTTGTATATTGTGCAAGATTTTTGTATTTCTACTAATTCCGATTAACGAAAAGACGTGATTTTTTGGTCATTTTTTTAGGATATGTCACATATCATATGTGTGCCTTTTTTTAACATTTATCATCATCACCCACAAGATGGGGTCATAGGTGAAAAAAGTTCCAAGAGACTACCCCTAAAATTTTACGGCGAATCATTTGGTGAAATAAAAAAATTCGGAAGTGAAATTTTTAATAAAACCGGAAATAGACCGGAAGTGACGTAATGCGATCGTTAGATTAAGTATTGAGACTATTAAGAATACATACATGTAATTCGTTTAGTTCTAATGCTACTGATATCGGCGATATTATATCGCTGTTATTCTGGCCATGTCAGTTTACTGACAAAAAAAGTTCGCGCATCGACTCAAAAAAAAGCGCAACTGTTTGGCGCAACTGTTTTGGCGATAGCATATTAAATACGAGAAAGATAACTTGAAGCTGTTCTAGTTGCTAGTTTTCCAATCGTGACCAATTTGATAATTTGCAATTTCGTTTAATTAATCCATTTTTTGTTTCTCTCTATTTTTAAGTCTCTAAAACCGTCGTACTTTAGTTTAAAATCAAAATGAAGTCAGAGAATAAAATTGAAGCTGTTCCAGCAGATTCAGATAGGTTGGTTTTTGAAGCGCCGTGCTTTCAGCTAACAGATTTTTTTACTCTAAGTGTACCAAAACATGTTTACTTGGAGCTTCTCGATAAATACGATAAGAAGACTAAAATGTATGAAAATATGGAAACTGAGCATAATAACTTGAAGATTAAACTCAACGATTTGGAGGAGAATCAGAAAGCTCTTATGAAAATGACATATCCCAAAACAATCAAACCAAGGATGATTCTCAAAGCCAGAAAGTCTGTGACTTTTAAAGGCAGGGTTCATTTCTTGATTCCTATTTGTCGGAGAAATAGTCTGAAAACGTCTTAGTAAGGTTGCCCCGTCCGTTGATTTTAAATTTCAACCCTAAAAAGAACAAAGGCCAAAGATTAGACTTCAATCAATGGAAACACCAAAATCAACCCATCCGAAAAATTACACGTGCCATTCTTGTGCGAGCAGATGGGCTGAATGGTGGCGCAAGGAACCTGAAATTCATACTTTTGATTCAAGCTCCAAGCTTAAGAAACATATCATGAAGCACTTCCACGACGATTTTCCCGAGGCACTTCCTTGCCCTAAAACTGGCTGTACATGGATGGCTATAGAAGCGCCAAGGGAAGAGCTAAGAGAAGATTTAAGTCAGGGCTTGCAAATTACAACTGCCGTAAGTCTCCGGGTCAAGAGATCGACGGGATCGGGAAACAGAAGCCGGGAAGGTAAAATTTGAAAAAAAGCGGGAACGCGGGTACCCGACATTGGATCCCGTCGATATCTGCTCAGGGTAACCTAAAATTGGAATGCTTAACCCTACTGTAAGAAAACATACTGAGACGGTTCATAGCTTCAAGTTTCTCTGTATGGAACCAGATGCCGATCGAGTCACCTGTGGAACTGGATTTGAACATGAGAATGATTACAAGTGCCACTTGAAGCTTTTTCACACACCATGTTTGACTACCAATCGAGATGATGTGTTCGAAATATATAAGGATGAATCCAAATACTGGAACTCTGACGTTTGGTAACATCACAGCCTCATATAAATATTAGCTTTCTTTCAATCCAGAATAAATTATTATAACATGATTGATTTGCTGAGATTTTGTGTCAAAGCCTGATTCAAAGGACATGTTAGAAATTATCATTATATGCCCGCGTCAATAAACTTGATTTCTATGTCTGCGTTCAAAAGCAAACATTTAAAAAAATAGATTTGGGTATAAAAAATTCTGGCATAGCGTATATACTAGAAACTTTCATAATGACCGTTCAAAATGACCGCAAGGGATTAAACTACTACTACTATAGTGCAGGTTAAGGATGTCCATTTTAGTTGTATAACGTTTCCACGCATTTTTGGCCGCGAGCCAATGAGGAGCCGTCGGTTGTATTTTCAGTTTTTGATTAAACTCTCTCTAGCGGAAGTGGGCATACAATGGTGTATTTATGGTAGAAACGAGTATTTCCGATATCGAGGACACGGACGCGGACTTTTGGGTGAGTTTAGCATGCTTAGATCACTTGTGATTTTGCAAATTTTGCATTTTTGAAAGGATTCAGAACAACGATCACACTTGAAAGGTACAACATTTTGAACTGTAATGTGAAATTGTAGACTAGTAATTTGGCTGCAGCTCCAATCACAGATATTGCATTTGTAAGGCTATTCGCCAGTTCGCTTTTCTCCGATGTGAACTCGTTTGTGTGTTATCAAGTTGCTCGAAGAAGTAAAGTTAGCGAAAAGAAATAATACCTGGTTTTCGCTTTCGAGTGAATGCGACAGAGATTGGCGGACACGGACATTCGTGTCCGCGGACAACCGTGCCCGCCCTTGTCCGCGGACACGGACGCGGACACGGACATCGAAAATTTTGAGATCGCGGACACGGACGCGGACACGGACATCGAAAATTTTGAGATCGCGGACACGGACGCGGACACGGACATCGAATATTTTGGGATCGCGGACGCGGACACGGACACCGAGTTTTTTGAAATCGCGGACACGGACACCGAAATTTTTTGTTGGACTTTAGCACGGTACAACTGAAGTTGGAAAGTTTTAAATTAACTTGGGCAGAATAAATGAAGTTGAAGGCTACTGGGCGACCAATTTGGCGAATTTTGACTTCGCGAACCAAATTTTGAAATTGACGAACCAATGACTTGGCGAAAGTGGTTTTGGACTTCGCGAACCCATTTATGATAATGGCGAACATTATCATGAATAAAGACTGACATTATAGTGAGATTACAATAAAGGTTTGAGTGAAGTTAGGGCCAGGTAGCATTTTGAGTTAAGGTGAATTTCGGGTTTGAATAAGGGCGTCCGCGAAGCGGGCGTCGAAAAAAGTCGAACAAAGTTTTTTTACTACACTGTAGACCACTAATGTTATTTACAACTTAACCTATATCCGTGATTTGTGGAGAAAAAACCCACATTTCGGGAATATCGTGAAGTGTCATTTGTGGACAAAAAAACCACACTTATTTTCTGAGGAAAATATGAAAATCTTGTTTCGTTTCCAAGTTAATAGCGGTGTTTCCAAGTTAAGAATGTTTCTGAGTTTTGTTTCAAAGTTAACTATTACCGAAAAAAATATTTGTGGATTTTTTGTTCACAAATGACGCTCCACAGCGTTTCCAAAATGTCCCAGATAGAGGTTAAACAGAACCTTTCAAACTTCAGACTTTCTAACTCGTGTCCAATTCGTGTGTAAAATTGCGAAAAAATACGTGTTCGCGTTCGTTGGTGTTGGACATTTTCACAAAAATCTCGCGTTCGTCTTTGAAAAAATATTAACTTGTAAACGCGATTATCAACTTGGGGACACCGATACTAACTTGGAAACGACACTGTGAACCTGGAAACACATATTAACTTGTAAAACAGATTATGAATATGGAAAAAATTATCGACAAAACACGCTGGGTGGCAAACCCCTCTATCCTAATTAAGAGTGGTGTTTCCAAATTAATACGGATTGCCAAGTTAGTATTGTTTCCCATTTATATTCCCTAAATATCTTCCAAGTTATGTTCCACAAAATTGTTAAACTAGCAGACACGAATATAATTTACGTCTAGGCGAAACGCGGACACGGACATGACTATTTTTGAAATCGCGGACACGGACGCGGACACGGACATG